>CAXKVI010000001.1:64251201-64291158 GCA_964058755.1 Campiglossa producta
GGAAGTTCTACAGGCTTCTATTGGACTTTGGAATATTTCGATATATTTATCGATAACTGAGTTATCGGTCAAAATGAGGTTGTCCAATAATATTCAAAATTGCCTACAATATGGGTATCAAACGAAAGTGGAGGCCCAGAGGTTTCGTTTGCACTGCGGTATATTTCGATATATTTCTCGATTACTTCATAACACATTTACCTAAAAAGTAAAAAATAAATATAAATTGCACTAAAAAGGTAAAAATAATTTAAATAAAAAACGAAGATTATGGAACAAAGCGGACCACGCTTTTTCCACAATTCTACTGTGTAAGGTTTTTAAAATTATTTTCAACTTTTTAGTTCAATACTCTCTAAAAGCGTGAGTTTTAGTTTTTTTAAACTATATTTATTTTTTACTTTTTAGTCAAATGTCCTATGAAATTATCGATAAATTTATCGAAATATATCGAAATCCAAATGAAACCCGTGGCCTTCCCTTTCGTTTTATACCCATATTGTAGGGAATTTTAGGGTATTTGGGCCTCACATTTTGACGATAACTCAGTTATCGATAAATTTATCAAAATATATCGATGTCCAAATGAGACCTGTAGCCCGATTCCCTAACTTTTAACCACTCGCCAAGCGTTTAGGTTTTCGCCAGGGTTTGGCGTTTGCTCTTAACGAAACTGTGATTCTCTAACTTGCCTTTAACGCATTTCCATATTTTCAATATTTCGCACCAAATAAAGCGCCACAAACTCAAAAGACATTTTTATTTCAACTTAAATTTATTATTTTCTCTTAAACGCTTTTAAACACCATCAAATTAATCCGCGATAACTAGCTACAATAAAAGTGTTAGCGAAAACAGCTGATCGAGCTTATCGACTTTTGGTGTGGTTAACACTTAGAGAATAGGGAAAAGCGATAAAAATGGCGTTAAACAGAATTAACGCTAATTCTTGGCGATAAAATAGTTAGGGGATCGGGCTACTGGGGCCTTCACCTTTCGTTTGATATCCATATTGTAGGGAAATTTTAAGGTTTGCGGGCAACCACATTTTGACCTATAACTCAGTTATCGACAAATTTATCGAAATATGTCGATGTCAAAGTGAAACCTGGGGCCTTCACCTTTCGTTTGATTCCCATATTGTAGGGAGTTTTTTGAATTTTGACCGATAACTCAGTTATCGATAAATTTATCGAAATATGTCGCTGTCCAAATGAAACCTGGTGCCTTCACCTTTCGTTTGATAACCATACTGTAGGGAAATTTTAAGGTTTGCGGGCAACCACATTTTGACCTATAATTCAGTTATCGATAAATTTATCGAATTATGTCGATGTCCAAGTGAAACCTGGGGCCTTCACCTTTCGTTTGATTCCCATATTGTAGGGAGTTTTTTAGGTTCTTGGGCAATCATATTTTGACCGATAACTCAGTTATCGATAAATGTATCGAAATATATCGAAGTCAAAATGAGACCTGGAGCCTTCACCTTTCGTTTGATACCCATATTGTAGAGAAATTTTAAGGTTTTCGGGCAACCACATTTTGACCGATAACTCAGTTATCGATCAATTTATCGAAATATGTCGATGTCCAAATGAAACCTGGGGCCTTCACCTTTCGTTTGATACGCATACTGTAGGGATATTTTAAGGTTTTTGGGCAATCATATTTTGACCGATAACTCAGTTATAGATAAATTTATCGAAATATGTCGATGTCCAAGTGAAACCTTGGGCCTTCAGCTTTCGTTTGATACCCATATTGTAGGGAATTTTTTAGGTTTTTGGACAATCATATTTTGACCGATAACTCAGTTATCGATAAATTTATCGAAATATATCGAAGTCAAAATGAGACCTGGAGCCTTCACCTTTCGTTTGATACCCATATTGTAGAGAAATTTTAAGGGTTTCGGGCAACCACATTTTGACCGATAACTCAGTTATCGATCAATTTATCGAAATATGTCGATGTCCAAATGAAACCTGGGGCCTTCACCTTTCGTTTGATACCCATATTGTAGAGAAATTTTAAGGTTTTCGGGCAACCACATTTTGACCGATAACTCAGTTATCGATCAATTTATCGAAATATGTCGATGTCCAAATGAAACCTGGGGCCTTCACCTTTCGTTTGATACGCATACTGTAGGGATATTTTAAGGTTTTTGGGCAATCATATTTTGACCGATAACTCAGTTATAGATAAATTTATCGAAATATGTCGATGTCCAAGTGAAACCTTGGGCCTTCACCTTTCGTTTGATACCCATATTGTAGGGAATTTTTTAGGTTTTTGGACAATCATATTTTGACCGATAACTCAGTTATCGATAAATTTATCGAAATATATCGAAGTCAAAATGAGACCTGGAGCCTTCACCTTTCGTTTGATACCCATATTGTAGAGAAATTTTAAGGTTTTCGGGCAACCACATTTTGACCGATAACTCAGTTATCGATCAATTTATCGAAATATGTCGATGTCCAAATGAAACCTGGGGCCTTCACCTTTCGTTTGATACGCATACTGTAGGGATATTTTAAGGTTTTTGGGCAATCATATTTTGACCGATAACTCAGTTATAGATAAATTTATCGAAATATGTCGATGTCCAAGTGAAACCTTGGGCCTTCACCTTTCGTTTGATACCCATATTGTAGGGAATTTTTTAGGTTTTTGGACAATCATATTTTGACCGATAACTCAGTTATCGATAAATTTATCGAAATATATCGAAGTCAAAATGAGACCTGGAGCCTTCACCTTTCGTTTGATACCCATATTGTAGAGAAATTTTAAGGTTTTCGGGCAACCACATTTTGACCGATAACTCAGTTATCGATCAATTTATCGAAATATGTCGATGTCCAAATGAAACCTGGGGCCTTCACCTTTCGTTTGATACGCATACTGTAGGGATATTTTAAGGTTTTTGGGCAATCATATTTTGACCGATAACTCAGTTATAGATAAATTTATCGAAATATGTCGATGTCCAAGTGAAACCTTGGGCCTTCACCTTTCGTTTGATACCCATATTGTAGGGAATTTTTTAGGTTTTTGGACAATCATATTTTGACCGATAACTCAGTTATCGATAAATTTATCGTAATATATCGAAGTCCAAATGAGACCTGGGGCCTTCACCTTTCGTTTGATACCCATATTGTAGGGAAATTTTAAGGTTTGCGGGCAACCACATTTTGACCTATAATTCAGTTATCGATAAATTTATCGAATTATGTCGATGTCCAAGTGAAACCTGGGGCCTTCACCTTTCGTTTGATTCCCATATTGTAGGGAGTTTTTTAGGTTCTTGGGCAATCATATTTTGACCGATAACTCAGTTTTCGATAAATGTATCGAAATATATCGAAGTCAAAATGAGACCTGGAGCCTTCACCTTTCGTTTGATACCCATATTGTAGAGAAATTTTAAGGTTTTCGGGCAACCACATTTTGACCGATAACTCAGTTATCGATCAATTTATCGAAATATGTCGATGTCCAAATGAAACCTGGGGCCTTCACCTTTCGTTTGATACGCATACTGTAGGGATATTTTAAGGTTTTTGGGCAATCATATTTTGACCGATAACTCAGTTATAGATAAATTTATCGAAATATGTCGATGTCCAAGTGAAACCTTGGGCCTTCACCTTTCGTTTGATACCCATATTGTAGGGAATTTTTTAGGTTTTTGGACAATCATATTTTGACCGATAACTCAGTTATCGATAAATTTATCGTAATATATCGAAGTCCAAATGAGACCTGGGGCCTTCACCTTTCGTTTGATACCCATATTGTAGGGAAATTTTAAGGTTTGCGGGCAACCACATTTTGACCTATAATTCAGTTATCGATAAATTTTTCGAATTATGTTGATGTCCAAGTGAAACCTGGGGCCTTCACCTTTCATTTGATTCCCATATTGTAGGGAGTTTTTTAGGTTCTTGGGCAACCACATTTTGACCTATAATTCAGTTATCGATAAATTTATCGTAATATATCGAAGTCCAAATGAAACCTGGGGCCTTCCCCTTTTGTTTGATACCCATATTGTAGGGAAATTTTAAGGTTTTTGGGCAACCACATTTTGAGCGATAACTCAGTTATCGATAAATTTATCGAAATATGTCGATGTCCAAATGAAACCTGGGGCCTTCACCTTTCGTTTGATACCCATATTGTAGGGAAATTTTAAGGTTTTTGGGCAACCACATTTTGCGCGATAACTCAGTTATCGATAAATTTATCGAAATATGTCGATGTCCAAATGAAACATGGGTTCTTCACCTTTCGTTTGATACCCATATTGTAGGGAAATTTTAAGGTTTTTGGGCAACCACATTTTAAGCGATAACTCAGTTATCGATGAATTTATCGAAATATATCGAATTCCAAATGAGACCTGGGGCCTTCACCTTTCGTTTGATACCCATATTGTAGTGAAATTGTAAGGTTTTTGGGCAACCACATTTTGCGCGATAACTCAGTTATCGATAAATTTATCGAAATATGTCGATGTCCAAATGAAACCTGGGTCCTTCACCTTTCGTTTGATACCCATATTGTAGGAAAATTTTAAGGTTTTTGGGCAACCACATTTTGCGCGATAACTCAGTTATCGATAAATTTATCGAAATATGTCGATGTCCAAATGAAACCTGGGTCCTTCACCTTTCGTTTGATACCCATATTGTAGGGAAATTTTAAGGTTTTCGGGCAACCACATTTTGACCTATAACTCAGTTATAGATAATTTTATCGAAATATGTCTATGTTCGAGTGAAACCTGGGGCCTTCACCTTTCGTTTGATACCCATATTGTGAAAGAGGGGTTGAATGTCCAATACTTGCGTTTGTAGGCGTGGTTAGTTTGGCCGGTTTAAAGAATTCACACGTTTAATATAAAAGGACATTTAATTCTCTTTCATGGTTTAAATATAATTAATTGAAATTTGTAATATTGAATATAAAAAGTATTAAGTTACAGAAAATAGTATTTGATTTAATTCATTGGATTGCGTAGTTGACACGACGGCGGTTGCAATTAAACTCTTCGCTTCGGTTATCTTCGTTCAATCATCTTGCCTCTTCATTGTGTTATCATGCCTCACCACCAGGTGATTCGTTATCGTCAAATATTTGCGCAAGCACAGGATGATGCCTTACCCTGCTGTGAATCATCCCCTTAGGACAACTCATGTAGACTCATTCGTTACAATTGTAGGGAATTTTTTAGGTTTTTGGGCAATCATATTTTGACCGCTAACTCAGTTATCGATAAATTTATCGAAATATATCGAAGTCCAAATGAGACCTGGGGCCTTCACCTTTCGTTTGATACCCATATTGTAGGGAAATTTTAAGGTTTTTGGGCAACCACATTTTGCGCGATAACTCAGTTATCGATAAATTTATCGAAATATGTCGATGTCCAAATGAAACCTGGGTCCTTCGCCTTTCGTTTGATACCCGTATTGTAGGGAAATTTTAAGGTTTTTGGGCAACCACATTTTGCGCGATAACTCAGTTATCGATAAATTTATCGAAATATGTCGATGTCCAAATGAAACCTGGGTCCTTCACCTTTCGTTTGATACCCATATTGTAGGGAAATTTTAAGGTTTTCGGGCAACCACATTTTGAAACCTGGGGCCTTCACCTTTCGTTTGATACCCATATTGTAGGGAATTTTTTAGGTTTTTGGGCAATCATATTTTGACCGCTAACTCAGTTATCGATAAATTTATCTAAAAATATATCGAAGTCCAAATGAGTCCTGGGGCCTTCACCTTTCGTTTGATGCCCATATTGTAGGGAAATTTTAAGGTTTTCGGGCAATCATATTTTGACCGATAACTCAGTTATCGATAAATTTATCGAAATATGTCGATGTCCAAGTGAAGCCTTGGGCCTTCACCTTTCGTTTGATACCCATACTGTAGGGAATTTTTTAAGTTTTTTTGGCAATCATATTTTGACCGATAACTCAGTTATCGATAAATTTATCGAAATATATCGAAGTGCAAATGAGACCTGGGGCCTTCACCTTTCTTTTGATACCCATATTGTAGGAAAATTTTAAGGTTTTCGGGCAACCACATTTTGAGCGATAACTCAGTTATCGATAAATTTATCGAAATATATCGAAGTCCAAATGAAACCTGGGGACTTCCCTTTTCGTTTGATACCCATATTTTAGGGACATTTTACGGGTTTTGGGCCACTGGGGCTTAGACCGAACGAGAGTCACATACATACAAGCAGGCAAATAAACAAACAAACAAACAAACAAACAAGCAAACATACAAGTGAACCTAATAAAAGCGTGGTAAAAAAAACCAGTTGCTTATATGGAAAAAAGACAAAACACTGACTAGTTGGGCCCGGTACATCAACTAGTTGTAAAGTAGTTTTCAACTAGTTGCTTTCGCTGCAGGGTAGTGAAAGGATACTACACGTTAAAGGATTGAGTACCTACAACACGTTGAGCATCTCGAATTAAAGCTGTGGAAGCGATAATACTCAACTTTGAATGTAACGTTAATTTCCTGGAAAATGAAATTTCAGGACTCGGAGCTTCTGGGGAAGATATCATCAAAGTTCAATCGTTATTGTCCTCGATGAACTGGTTGTTTTTACTAAACTTGTTATGGTGACATTAAGTTCTTAGCGCAATCAATTCTGTTCAAATTCAATTACAAAAAAAGGAAGTCGATCTAATTAAGGCGCAGTGGTGCATGGCAACGGCCTTAAAAAAATTGAGATATCTAAGTGATGAACGTACGTATGTATGAAAATTTCGTGCTTAAAGCTAGGCAAAAATGGCTAGAAATAGGCTGGGAAAATGCTGATTTTCCCATTATCAGAAAACGTAGTCAAAAAATTTTTTGATGAGAAGACTTCCCATTCAGCATTAGAATCTCATGCAAAACATCGAATGCAGTTCTATGAAGTTTTGGACACAATGACTACCGAACTACAAGAAAAAGCGGAAGGATTCAAAGAAATAAACGACGTTTTCGGTTTTTTGATGCCTGAAACTTTCAAAACTCTCGATCAGGATGATTTGTAAAACTGTGTTATTACTTTATCAGAGTTTTTTACTACTGATTTGAAAAATGAGCTGGCTGCTTTTACTGACATGTATTACACCGAAACTCGGGAGTTTAATGACGACAGTCCATCACAGTATTTGGAGTTTGTAGTTGCAGTTTTCCTGAATGCTGCAGTTTATTTCCACTGTTCTTAACCTTTCCTATCAGATCAGCTAGTGCCGAACGAGTCATGAGTTCGTTGAAAATTGTTAAAGAATATCGCATTTCACTCGTACTAGCAGCACTCTCCTTGATCTTTACTTTGTAAGCGACCTCCAAAACTCCCTCCACTACATACAATTATCTGCTTCTGGCTTCTCGAAGCATGACTTAATTTTCATGATATATGACTTCCGGGCAATAGGACCACCTGGCCCCGTGACCTATCGTGACTTTAATAGTATTAATTATGAGTCGCTCTCAGCTGCGTTGGAGTCGGTGGAGTGGAGTCTCATCCGGAATTTCGTTTCTGTTGATGAACAAACATGCTTTCTACAAGATAAAACTATCTGGCTCTTTGATTGCTATGTCCCTTTAAAAACGAAAACAGTTAATCAGTGCAGTAGGCCCTGGTTCACTGCCAATCTTAAACATTTAATTCATATGCGCAATACAGCTTATACGCGTTGGAAGAGGTATCGCACTGCTGAAATATTAAATCAATTTAAGTCGGCTCGAATGCAATTAAAAGAGCGAAAACTTTATTTTACAATGAGAAGTTTAGCCTTGCTATGAACTCGCGCCAAACTTGGAATACTATAAGGACAATTGGCGTAGGAAAGACTAAGGAACGAGATCCTCTTTTCACTAATTTAGATGAAATGAACGTAAATTTTGTAACCTTGCCTGTATCTAATCCTCCTGTACGCCTCGATAGTTATTCTGACCTTGTAAATAATGGCAACAGTCCTCTTGAATTTGTGGGTGTTGATGACTGTGATGTAGTCGAAGCCATCCTTTCTGTCAAGTCCAACGCTATTGGTTTTTATGGGACCAGTGCCAAGTTTCTTAAAATTATCCTGCCTAAGATTTTGCCTCACGTGACCTACCTAGTAAACTCTATTCTAACGACCTGTGTTTTTCCGACGTGCTGGAAAGTCGCTAAGATTATTCCTGTGCATAAGAAAAATAATGAATTCAGACCCATTGCTATCTTGCCTATTCTATCAAGTTATGGAGCGTATCATGCATAAACAGATTATGTCATATGTTCATGCAAACCGACCTTTCACGGACCATCAGTCTGGTTTCAGACCGAAACGAAGTTGCATTTCGGCTCTTTTGGAAGTAATCGAAAGCATTCGAATGGAAATTGATGGTTATAGTCTAGCTTTTCTTACTATTCTCGACCATTCCAAGGCATTTGACTCGGTTGATCATGAGCTTTTATGTTGCAAGCTGAAAAACCTGTTTAATTTCTCCTGTCATGCCGTTGCTTTGATTAGGTCTTACCTACTTGACAGATCGTAGGCTGTTTGTGCTGGTGGAAATACATATAATTTCGTACCTGTGCTCAGGGGTGTTCCACAAGGTTCAATCCTGGGCCCTTTGTTGTTTGTACTATATGGTAATAACTTTCCTAATACCCTGCAACATTGTAATGTGCATATTTATGCTGACGATGTCCAATTGTACATGTACTGTCCACCTGATCGTATTCGTACGTGTTTAAATGAACTCAATTCCGACCTGATGCGCGTAGGTGCATGGGCATCAATGGTTTGTCAAGTAATCCTGAAAAATCTAAATGTATTGTTATTCGCAGAAAATCCTTCAGTACGCAAGACCTGGATAAAGTGATGCTGGGTGGTTCTATTATAGAATATGTTGATACTGCGAAAAATCTCAGTTTAGTATTCAAAAAACGTTGACATGGAACAATCACATTTTTAGTGCAATTGGTAAAGTGTATGGAATGCTCCGCACACTATGGCTAGCTCAGTATTTCACTCCTTTACACATCAGACTTCTTCTTGCTAAAGCGTACTTGATACCCAAGCTACTGTATGGTTGTGAGATTTATGCCAGTTGTGACTCTATATGCAGAAACAAGCTTAATGTTATTTATAACAACATAGCCAGATATGTATTTGGGCTAAAACGATCTGACCATGTGTCTGCGTATGCTGAAAAATTGTTAAACATTTCCTTCGACAATTTGTTAAAAGTCAGAACTCTGCTATTCATACACATGATAATTCATATTAAGGAGCCGAACTATTTTTATCAAAGGCTTCAGTTTCTACAATCTTCAAGGTCTACATTGCTTGTTTACACTAAACACAGAACTCTGACATCCGAGCGTAAATTTTTCATTAATGCGGTTCGTCTTTGGAACTCACTACCAGCCAGATTAAGGCTTCTTACAAATCCACTGCATTTTTGAAAAGAAGTTACCAATTTTTATAATAATCGCTAATTATTCCAAATCTTTTGTACATGTATTTTCCGTATTTCCTTATTATAGTCATTAAGTTATTCAACTATTGTAATTTCCTTTTCCACCTATCTTTCCTGTTTTCCTCTCTTCCCCTCTTTATGTTATATGTTAGAACTTTTAGAACATTTAACTTTAATTTTAATTATATCATACGTGACTGGCACTGTTAATAATTTATTCCAAAATTGTTGTGCTAGGGTGACTGAAAATAAAAATTTGAATATCGCCGAGCTTTTTTAGCCGAGGATACACTGAACAATTTTTGTATTCTGTACATCGAAAGATCAGTAGCGACGACGATCAATTTGGACTCTGCAATGGAATTATTTGCTGAACGTAAAGCTAGGCGTGTATTAAAAGTGACATAATTCAATTCAATGTTAACCATACTATTAATATTAATTATCTGGGAAACCTAAAAAATGTAAATCATACAAATTATGATTTTTTATGTTTTTATCTATGATTAAAATTACTTTTGATTGCTACAGTACGAAAGTGGGCCCCCTAGGTACCATGCCAACCGGGCTTTTTTCCTTAAATCCGCCACTGTTTATGTTATTTTCTTAGAGAAAAATACGCAGAGCAAGCTCTTAAAAAAAGAACTGTTCTGCCAAAAACAGAACGAATGGTCACCGTATGCATACAAGATAGGTATTTTTTTTTTTTTTTTTTTTAACAAGCCACCGACCTTAATTCATGTCTGAGCAAGAAAGCATTTATGGTGTTGCGCGTTTGCGTGCTTATTTAGTTCTTAAACACGATTAAAAGTATGGGCACACCTAGCGACACGAGCTCCTTTTACTAGTAAAAATATTGGAGTACATTAAAAAGTACTCTGACTGTAGGTACTCCATGGAGTAGCAGAAACAAAGCGAAGGTTGGTGTAGGTGGTCCAGTCCTAGGACATCGCAATGTTAATTGGAGCACAATTTTTATATGAAAAAGGATTACATTTGGAGTACTCTGATGCTCCAATTGGAGTACTCTTTGGATAGGAAATAGAGTACTCCCGTTTTTTGCAGGGTAGCTTAACAAAGGGCCAGCAAAGCACTCGGATATATAAACACACACAGCGTCACGTAAAGTAACCAGTCAAGCAAGAATTGCTCTCTCAAATACTCTGTATTCACGACATAAGCCTCTCTTACACTTACATCTTACATTTACAAGAACAAAATACATAGAATATAACTTTTTCTGGATAGACCCCAGCCGAAAGATCTTTACACACCAAAAATGCATAAAATCGCTTCTTCATATCATAGGTGGTTAAGATTTTGATTTGTTGGTTGAGACAGTGTACTTTCGCTTTCAAACAGAAATTCTCGTGTGTCATTGTTTACCTAACCTTGAGTTAATAACGTATTGACCCATCTTTTGTTGTGCCTAATAGCCCATAAATGCTTGCATAGTATGAGATAGTAATAATCACTCTTACTTTTACCTTGGAATTTACGCATAAATGCGGCTCACATGTGTATAGCGCAGTGTTGCATCAGAGCTCACCTGCATAACGGCGTGCAATTCATAGGGAGCAAGGACGATTTCGTTTTAATATTAAACCATACTTTAACTTGTCAATAGAAGTCAAACTGTGTGTTAAAATGTATCCGTAAGCAGCGAGCAAGTGATTATGCCGGTTATTACCAGAGCCAATGGATTTATGTTCAAGGTACCTAAATTGTACTTACCTACAACATTTTTTTTACCGTGGAAGTGGAAAATCTTATACCGGCACAAATCGACTTATGTTTGAGAGTTGGGATGCGCGTCCCTCAAAAATACTTGGACGTTTTCTCTTTATCACCCGTTATCCAATCGTACGAGCCAATAGGTATGGTCGCACATACACGGCTAAGAATTGTAGCCTAAATTTCAAATCTTAGTTTCAATTCGTCAAAAGTTGTCGACCGCGAGTATCGAAAAAGATATACAGGGAAGATATACATATCGGGAAAACACAATTATTTAATACTTATTTATTTATTTTTTTCTTTTTGTTTTTCTTTTAATATAATCAAATTTTATTTTATTTTGTTAAATTTTATCAAAGTTCAATTTATCCTGGGGTATTCCTATGGACCTTTTTTGGCCGTTGATTAGAAGCGAAAAGTTATGTTATTTCCTTTTTCCTCCTACCAGGTTTGGTGCATTTTGAACTACATAAGGGAGACTGCCTTTATTTTACAAAAATCATATAACAATAAGTGAATTACCTCATTTAAACAAATATTACACTTACTTTACATTTAACAATTAGAGTAAAACATTACATCAACATTTTACAAAACAAAACATATTTCTTCAACATATAACAAATATTAGCATCCATTCAGTCCACTTGTTTGTTTTGTTATGGCTGTCAGGTAAGCGGTGTTTATTTATCCACATTTTCTTTATAGTTTATTGCATCTTTTATTCGTTCCTGTATCCTCAAGCTTTCGAATGTCAATCTTGTTTTCATTCGTTTTTCTACATCTAATTTTCTGACATTTGTGAAGTCAGCTGTATGGTTGTTTGCTGAGATTTTGGTCAAGTGCAGTGGTACCTTTGTTTTTTCGCGCGTCCGCTTTGGGCTCATTCATCTGGTAAGTATGTGACTCCCGTGTATATTTTGTTTGTGTATTAACCGTCGGATGGTTTATTTTGTTTGTTGCTGTTGTTATAATCTTATCTAATTTTATTTTATTTTGTTTTATCTTATCCTGTTTTTATTTTTCCCTTTTATACCCAGTGTACTAGTACTAGTACAAGGGTATATTAACTTTGTTCACATAACGGCTGTTTGTAACGGCACAAAATAATCGAGATAGATATAGAGTTCCATATATGAAAGTTCT
Source organism: Campiglossa producta (assembly GCA_964058755.1). Taxonomy (NCBI): domain Eukaryota; kingdom Metazoa; phylum Arthropoda; class Insecta; order Diptera; family Tephritidae; genus Campiglossa; species Campiglossa producta. The sequence goes on from CAXKVI010000001.1 coordinate 64,263,597, forward strand.
TAGGATTAAAAGAGGAGTTGATTAAGGCATGTCCGTCCGTCTGTCCGTCTGTCCGTCCGTGTACACGATAACTTGAGTAAAAATTGAGATATTTGCATGAAATTTTGTTCACAGGTTACTTTCTGGCCAAGGTAGGTTGCTATTGAAAATGGGCGAAATCGGATGATAACCACGCCCCCTTTTTCGATATCGAAAATTTCGAAAATCACACAAATTGACTTATCTCGGTAGCAGAAATGGCTAAAATGATATAATTTTATAGGTGAATCCCCCTGGTCATTCTCTTATGATTTTTCCATAAATTTTTTATAGTGGGCGTGGCACCGCCCACTTTTAAGGGAGGCGTTTTTGAAAATTTGACTGGTCGTAACTTTTAAACTGATTACGATAGAACGATGGAATTCGGCACAAAGCATACTAGTATCGTTTGGAGTATACCTGATGAAACTGGATAAAATCGCCCTTCAACCACGCCCACTTTCGATATCGAAAATTTCGAAAGTCACACAAATTGACATATCTCGGCAGCTGAAATGGCTAAAATGATATAATTTTATAGGTTAATCCCCCTGGTCCTTCTCTTATGATTTTTTCATAAATTTTGTATAGTGGGCGGTGCCACGCCGTTTTTGAAAATTTGACTGGTCGTAACTCTTAAACAGATTACGATAGAATGATGGAATTTGGCACAAAGCATACTAGTATCGTTGGGAGTATACCTGATGAAAGTGGATCAAATCGCCCTTCAACCACGCCCACTTTCGATATCGAAAATATCGAAAATCACATAAATTGACATATCTCGGTAGCTGAAATGGCTAAAATGATATAATTTTATAGGTGAGTCCCCCTGGTAATTCTCTTATGATTTTTCCATAAATTTTTTATAGGGGGCGTGGCACCGCCCACTTTTAAGGAAGGCATTTTTGAAAATTTGACTGGTCGTAACTTTTAAACTGATTACGATAGAACGATGGAATTTGGCAAAAAGCATACTAGTATCGTTGGGAGTATTACTGATGAAAATGGATAAAATCGCCCTCCAACCATGCCCACTTTCGATATCGAAAATTTCTAAAATCACCTAAATTGACATAATTCGCTAACGGAAATGGGTAAATTTATATAATTTTATAGGTGAATCCCCATGGTCATTATATAATGATTTTTTGATAAATTTTCTAAAGTGGGCGTGGCCCCGCCCACTTTTAAGGGAGGCATTTTTATACCAAGCGTACTAGTACAGGGGTATTATAATTTTTTCCACATAACTGTACTATGTACCGGCGCAAAATAATCAAGATCCATGTATGAAAGTTCTTAGGTTGAAAAGAGGGGTCTATTCAGGCATGTCCGTCCGTCTGTCCGTCCGTCCGTCCGTCTTTGTAAACGATAACTTGAGTAAAAATTAAGATATTTGCATGAAATTTTATATACAGGTTACTTTTTGGCCAAGGTAGGTTGCTATTGAAAATGGGCGAAATCGGATGATAACCACGCCCCCTTTTTCGAGATCGAAAATTTCGAAAATCATACAAATTAACATAACTTGAGTAAAAATTCAGGAATTTGCATGAAATTTGGTATACAGATTACTCGGGTTATAACCACGTCCCTTTTGTCGGTATCGAAAATTTCGAAAATCACATAAACTGACATATATCGGTAGCTGAAATTGATAAAATGATATAATTTCATAGGTGAATCTCTCTTATCATTCTATTATGATTTTCTGTTAAATTTTAAAAAGTGGGCGTGGTACCGCCCACTTTCAAGGGAGGCATTTTTGAAAATTCGACTGGTCGTAACTTTTAAACAAATTATGGTAGAACGATGAAATTTGGCACAAATCATACTAGTACTGTTGGGAGTGTACGTGATGAAATTGGATAAAATCCCCGTCCAACCACGGCTACTCTCGATATCGAAAATTTAGAAAATCACCTAAAAGACTGGTCGTAAGTTTTAAACTGATTACGGTAGAATCGTGAAATTCGGCACAAGGTATACTAGAGTTATAGGAAGTATACCTGTTGAAATTAAACGAAATCGCTCCCAATCACGTCCACTTTCAATATGGAAAATTTCGAAAATCACATAAATTGACATAATTCGGTAAGGTAAATAACTAAAATAGTATAATTATAGTATAATTTGGTAGTTAAATTTATAAGGAATTGACATAATTCGGTAAGGTAAATAACTAAAATAGTATAATTATAGTATAATTTGGTAGTTAAATTTATAAGGAATTGTCTACTATTAACGAGTCCTAAAAGATGAGTTAATTTTGTTTTTTCGTCGGCCATGTATTTTATTGAAAGTGGGTAGTATGGCTCAGAACGATTAAACAAAAATACGTATACAATTTTTCAAAATTCGAATTATTTTGAAAGTTATATCTATCAACAGTTTTCGAAATTCCTTACTCTTTGATGATTTTCTCACGATTGGTCAAACCGATTTTGCTAATTTTTTAAATATATATAAAAGATGGTATCTTCTACAAAAGGACATTTCCAATTTTTGCCAAAAAAAATTTTTTGCAAACATTATTCGCAATTTTTAACTTCTCCATCGTGGCGAGATGGCGCTTTTGTATGATGTTGTTGGGCATTGCATTAGTAACTATTAGCAAAAAAATTTTTTTTGCCACTTTAAGGGAGCGGAAGTTATTTACATCAAAAAGTAAGGAATTTCGAAAAGTGGTGATAGCTATAACTTTGAAAATAATTTGAATTTCGAAAAACTGGCCCAAACGTATTTTTTTTTTCAATTTAAAACTTTGTCACAAATTGGGCGTAAGTATATTAGAAGTAAGAAATGTATTCAACTGTAAGTAATATTTTGAGGGCACACGAACAATGTACATATATGTTATACCGTAGCATAAATAAATATTAATTTTATAAACTAACTAATAAATTTATTGAGTTCGTTTTTCCCAAATTATAATATATATAGAAAATATATAACTTATAGGTACTACTATTGTTTCCATACACTGGGTATTTAATGTTCGGCTTACCTGAACTTAGACTTCCTTACTTGTTTTAATTTTATTTTGTTTCACTTTTTATTTAATTTAGTTTAATTTTTTTATTTTATTCTATTTTATCTTATTTTAGTAATTAAATGTTGATTTATTTAATTTCATTTTATTTTGTTTTATTTAGTTTTTTAATTTTGTTTTATTTAATTTTTTAATTTTATTACATTTTATTTACCTTAGTTTGATTTTTTACTTTACTCTATTTTAGTATAATTTACTTTATTTTTTATATTAATTTATTTTATGTTATACTAGTATATACCCGCGGCCTTGTCCGCCCCTGCGAAGTACCCTTTCAACATTTGAAGTAAAAATTCGGTCGTCGAAATCATCAAGTTAGGTAGATTGGTCAAAAAAAGAGTTTTGAAAAAATAGTATGTATTGAAAAACGGGTTTCAAAAATTTTATTTATTATACATATCCTTGAAATCGATTGAAAGTGAGGTTTCTAAAGTTAAATATTGCTTTGGCTTTAAGTATGGATATAAATGTCTCAGAAAACATTTATCGAATAGTTCATCTAAACTTCAAACTTTGATATTTATATAATATTATTGAATACTGAAGCATTTACCAAGGTTATTTAAAATTTTCAAAATTCCCATCAACGGGGAAAGGTAATGAAATAATTGGATGTTTTTGGGCGATCACGTTTTGACCGATAACTCAGTTATCGATAAATCTATCGAAATACATATATCGAAGTCCAAATGAAACCTGGGGCCATCCCTTTTCGTTTGATACCTATATTGTTGGTCAATTTTAAGGCTTTTGAGCCATCTCGTTTTCACCGATAACTCATTATCGATAAATTTATCGAAATATATTGAAGTACAAAAGAAAACTGGGGCCATCCCCTATCGTTTGATACCCATATTGTAGGGCAATTTTAAGGATTTTTCACCGATAAACAAAACAACCCACACTCGGACTCTCCCCAACTGCAATGAATGCAAGCACAACAATGCAAGTGTACCTACATACACACATAACAGCGGCTCTATAAAGTGAATGCGTGTTTAGCACTTGTAGTGGTGTGACTTTAAAATCATATTATACTTAATTAATTTTTTTTAATTTTTGGTTTATTGTCGCACACCCTGCTCGGCGAGACCTATCGATACATATCAAATTTTATATACCTTAGAATCGTGGTTATTGCAAAAAAGGGAGAAAACTGTTGTTTTTGCGCATTTATATATAATAGATAGATAATTGAAGCATCATCGCGAATAACGTTCTAAGTTACAAAATAAGAATTTTTCAGGAGAGCAAAAAAACACTAAAGTCATTTTTTTAATTTATTTCTCCCATCTGCCTCCTTCTATGCAAAATAATGTAAGACAATTTAAATTACCCTACTATTTTGAAATGCATTTTTACAGTTTTGGTGTTTCAAATTTGAGAAAATTTGTTATCTGGACAATGCAAGAGAAGAATACAAAATTGTATATGCAATAAAAACGATTTTGAAAAAAATGACACTTAGAACGTTACTCGCGATGAGGCTTCAATTGTAAATTTTCACAAACTTACAATATTCCAATTAAAATGCAAACCATATCACATATCATAGCAAGAAACAGCTGAGTTTTGACAGTTCGAATAGGATTTGCCCTATGTTCGAATTGATCGAGGAACACCGTTTTCAATCCGAGTCGAAATATCAATCCGATGCGGAATCAATATCGATCGGATTTCAGAACAGTCCTTATTATGAGCTTTACGCAGACGCACAGTATTGTATGAACGGGCAAAAATCATAAAAATCTTTGTCACGTATGTCAACGTGTTTGGTATCGTTGGAAAGGTAATTTATTTCAGATTAAGGATCTGGACTTAGTTTATGTTTCTAACTCATAAGGTTCTCACTAAAACCTCTTAAAGTTGTGTGTGTTTGAATATATTTATTTTTTAAAACCTTTATATTAAGCCGCTTTCATATTTGACTAACTTCCTAGTAACCTAGGAACTTAAAATTTGGCACTAACTTGAGGGAACGGTGACACTACAAATTGTAAAAATCAAAATTCCGATAGATCTATATAATTGCAAATCTTAAAAAAAAAATTAAGAGACTCCTGGACTTTTGCGATCGATTTTTAGTGACTTCCAGGCTAGTTAGAGACTTGAAACTTAACACATTTGTCCCAACCCGATGACAATGCAATCCCTCATCAAAACAATTCCGGTAGGTGGCGCTCGGATCGAGATATTTCGAAAACTAATTTGAAGTTGGGAATTTTGCGATCGACTTTTCACCAACTTTCAGGTAACCTAGGAACTTGAAACTTGGCATGAAATTGAGGGAACGGTGACACTACAAATAGTAAAAATCAAAATTCCGACAGATGGCACGCTGGTCTATATAATTACAAATCTTTAAAAAAAAAATTAAGAGACTCCTGGACTTTTGCGATCGATTTTTAGTGACTTCCCGGCTAGTTAGAGCCTTGAAACTTAACACATTTGTCCCAACCCGATGACAATGCAATCCCTCGTCAAAACAATTCCGGTAGGTGGCGCACGGATCGAGATATTTCGAAAACTAATTTGAAGTTGGGAATTTTGCGATCGACTTTTGACCAACTTTCAGGTAACCTAGGAACTTGAAACTTGGCATTAAATTGATGGAACGGCGACACTACAAATAGAAAAATCAAAATTCCGATAAATGGCACGCTGGCCTATATAATTGAAAATCTTTAAAACACAGGGAGAGTCTTGCTATCGATTTTTGAGTGGCTTACCGGTTAGCTAGAGACTTGAAATTTGACAAATTTGCCAGAACCCGGTGAAATGTAATCCGACATCAAAAACTGTGCGGTAGGTGGCGCACAGATCGAGATATTTCGAAAACTATTTTGAAATTACGAATCTTGCAATCGACTTTTGACTAACTTCCTGGTAACCTAGGAAATTAAAACTTGGCTTTAAATTGAGGGAACGGTGAGAGTAGAATTTGCAAAACTAAAATTCTGCTAGGCTATAAAAATCTTAAAATAGAGGGGGAATCTTGCGATAGGTTTTTGAGTAACTTTCCGGTAAGCTAGAGACCTGAAACTTGACACATTTATCAGAACCCGGTGACAATGCAATCCCTTATCAAAACAATTCCGGTAGGTGGCGCACAGATCGAGATATTTCGAAAACTATTTTGAAGTTGGGAATTTTGCGATCGAATTTTGACTAACTTACTGGCAACCTAGGAACTTGAAAATTAGCGTTTAGTTGAAGGATCGGTGCCAATACAATTTGTGAAAATCCAAATTTCATTAGATGGCGCGCTGGTCGATATAATTGAAAATCTTTAAAATACATTGAGAATTTCGCTATCGATTTTTGAGTAGCTTACCGGTTAGCTAGAGACTTGAAACTTGACACATTTGTCAGAACCTGGTTACAATGCAATCCATCATCAATGAAATTCTGGTATGTAGCGCACGGGTCGAGATATTTCGAAAATTCTTTTGAAATTGGGAATCTTACGATTGTGTTTTAACTGGCAACCTAGGGACGTGAAATTTGACAAGTTTTTGCGGGCACGGTGACAATACAGTTTCTAGTAATCAAAATTCGGTTAGGTGGCACGATGGTCGATTTGAAAATATATATATTCGTAAAGTCGTAGTATGCCGAGCAACACCGAGTAACGGGTAGCTAGATTTTAAAAAATAAGGCTAAGCTTTTAAACTTAGGAATCACCAAAACTAAAAATACAATAATAAAAAGATGATAAAAAAATTTTAAAGATAACCTTTATATGAATGCTGTCAAAAAGCCGCAGCTAATTGGTCGTTAAACAAAAAGACATGGTTTCGCTTTTTTGGTTTTGAAATTTTAGTCATACCAATTGTAATAAATTTTTGAGATTTGAAAATATAAAGGTGGAGTGCACGTTTCCAAACTAAGGCAAACAATTTCTTAGAGTCTAAATGGAAGTTCGGATATCGACAAAACTTTTAAAGTCCATTAATTGCACTAAAAGACCCGTTGTGCACAGAGCCAAAAATGCCTAATAAAACTAATAAGATTGTCTTCATGATCAGTTTTTGGGCAAAGGAGTAGTCGAAACGGTAGAAACGAAGAAAAAACTATAGGGAAATCTCTATGGTTTTACGAAGAAATTCTTATTAAAAAAACTGTACATTTAGTACAAAGCAGTAATTAGACGCTGGCAAGCATTAGTACACGATGGCGGAATGGTAAGCAGCTGGGTTTAGCATTCCAAAAAATTGTAAGTTCGATTCTCTCTCTTTTTATTTTCCAAATTTGAAATGTTAAAAAGAAAATCTTCTCAATTATATGTGGTTTCCCTTTGAAAACATTAATAACTATACAGATATCAGCAATTAGACGCTGGCAAGCAAAAGTAAGCGATGGCCTGATGGTAAACAGCTGGGTTTATCATTCCGAAAATTGTAAGTTCGATTCTCCCTCGTGAAGGGTGGATACCTTGCCGCGGTACGAGGGCTTAAGTCGATAGCCACAGGGCTACGCTGCCCTTGTAATCATAGCTCCGTACGGCACTTCATCACGAGAGCAGCCTAGCCTCTCTGGCGCGACGACAAAGATCTTCCCCCTCCCAATCCAGGGTGTTATGCGAAACCGTGCCCATTGGACGTTTGCAGCCGGGAGGCAAATCGTGGCTGTATTTGAACGGAGCCTCTCTGATACCGGGTCGCCTCAGAGAGTAAGCATGGCCTTACCGCGGTACGGGGCTCTGCCGCGGCGGACGACACATTTTCCCCTACTCTTCCCTTGACCCTAATGCGGGGATGCGGTAGGGCCCGACAGACAGGTGGTGTTCACCATGAATAAAGAGTCAATCGAGCCCCTCAAAAGGTGCAATGGCCTAGTACACTACAGCGTAGGCCAAATCGTTATCCACGTATATCGTGGTGATGCTCAGCGCGCTGCCTTCTCGGCTGCTCCGGGGGAACCGGAAGACGAATTACCAGAAGAGGAAGCGGAGGATTCCGATGCGGAAAGCATGTTATCCGCCACGTCCCTTGGCGATAGTGCTGTGATCAACTTGGAGATGGAGGACAGCCTACAGGACGAGGAAGTCCTCGACGTCACGGTGGTAGCAGCCAACGCTGAGCGATTAACATCTAACGCTACAGACAGCAGGACTCCCGCAACGCCATATCGGGCAGTTAATCGGAACAACTCGTCGTTGATAGGCAACCTCCGGGATGGAGCAAACCTCGAGGATATGGGGACGGCAGGGAAGTCTGTGCGCTCTCATGTTGGCGGTGCTTCAGATTAATCTGCACAAATCTAAAGTGGCCTCGGCTGCTTTAAGTAGTCGTCTTTCTAAAGGCGACGTGGATGTGGTCCTCATCCAAGAACCCTGGGTCAATAGCTCGAGAATCTGCGGAATGGGGACTAAGGGCTTCAAGCTCATTCGAGCCAGCGAGGAGAGCAAAGTCAGAACGTGTATTTTGGTCAAGTCTGAGTTGAACTCCTTTCTCCTACCTAACTAAACCAATGGTGATATTACCGCTATCAGTCTAACGGTCGACAGCACCCGCCTGATGGTGGCGTCGGTCTATATGCCCTACGACACCGAAGAACCTCCACCACAAACGTAGGTGAAAGTTCTGGTGTCAAATTTCTGCACGGGTAATCTTATTATTGGAGCGAACGCTAATGCTCACCATGTCCAATGGGGGAGCTCCGATATCAATGCCAGGGGCGAGTCTCTGTTTGATTTCCTCTTAACAACCAACCTGGTAATTTGCAACGTGGGTAATGAGCCTACTTTTATCACTAAGACCCGCAGGGAGGTCATAGACCTCACTATCTGTAGTGAAGGCGCTTATGAGTGGGTCAGAAAATAGCGGGTTCTGGAAGAACATTCATTCTCCGACCACCGTTACATAGAAATGGTTTTAGACTTTATTGTAGAACAACCAATCATGAAGCGCAATCCACGTAACACTAATTGGCAGTTACACAATGAAATATTAGACAGAGACCTATCAGTACTGCCCTCACAAGCCCCCTCATCAGTAGAGGACCTGGAGGATATTGTTACTACATTTACATCGGCGCTCTCAAATGCTCCAGGGCAGGCTTGTCCAGTGCCAAAAGCACGCGGTAAACACCGGCCACATTGGTGGTCCTACGATTTGGACTCGCTCCGCAAATCATGCCGGAAACAATTTAACAAGGCCAAGAGCCTCGGCTCCGAGCCTCATTGGCACGAATATAAAGCTAAACTAAGGGCCTACAAAAAAGTTCTGAGACAGGCGAAGAGAACCTCGTGGAGAAATTTCTGCACTGGCGTCGAAAAGGTCGACGACACAGCGAGACTTAGACGAGTCCTCTCGAAAAGTCAAACAGCTATCAGCTATTTTGCAACTGTCCGGCGCGAGAACGCGCTTTTTGGGAGTTCCCTTCCTGGATAGCCTAAGCCAGATCGCGGAACTGGACATAAAGGACTTGAGGGCCTTTATAAAGTCATCTAAGTGGTTCGAGGAGGAGTAACGGTGTCGGTTTAGGAGTGTCAGTCCCAGGATTCTGCTATGTGGAAAATCCCAACAACTTAGGGATTTTCCATATGGCTGGGTCCCGGGACTGACTTTCCTTGTGTTGGTGGTATCACAACGGGCCTTTCAAAACTGGCCTAAGTGTGCCTCTGCGGCAGCCACTTGAATCTAACCTGAGTTCGATTCTCGGTGAAGGCAAAATCATTTTATTTTTCATTTGAAATATAAAAAGATACCACCAACACTAGGAAAGTCAGTTCCGGGAACCTGCCATATGGAAAATCCCATTATCCCCATTAGTAGAATACCGGGACTGACGCTCCGACACCGTTACTCCTCCTCGAACCATTTAGATGACTTGATGAAGGCCATCAAGTCCTTTATATCCAGCTCCGTGACCTGGCGTAGGCTAACCAGGAAGGGCACTTCCAAAAAGCGGATTCTCGCGCCACTTAAAGCTGGGCAGTTGCAGATGAAGCGCTCCACCATTTCCTCCTTCTCGTCATCTTTGCAACTCCTACAGCATCGCCGGTAGGGCACACTTAGTCTTTCTGCGTGCCTACCAATAAGGCAGTGCCCAGTTAATACACCTATTAATATGGAGATTTCTCTTCTCCTTAGGGCATAAATGTGTCTTGATCTTTTATGATCCCATGGATATCCGGCACCCTGGAGATTGCAGCCATCTGTCGTTGGATTGGCGGAGTGTATACTCTTTCAGCATTAGCTTGCATGAAGCAGACGGCATACCTAAGCGCTCTTCATCCTGAAGAACCTGCTTGGTCGTGCCCAGCCTCGCAAGTTCATATGCCCTACAATTTCCCTAAATCCCGGGACCCATGTGAGGTTCAAGCGGTTCAGTTGGGCCATCTCTTGTAGATATCGACGACAGCTGAGCGTCAGTTCAGAGTTGAACGAGTAAGAGCCAATGGATTTGATGGCCACTTGGCTGTCGCTTAGAACAACAATATCCTTTCCGATAATGTGTTGACCTATCCATGATTGCTGAAACTTCAGCCTGGAAGACACTGCAGTGATCAGGTAGTCTGAAGGAGAGCTCAAGGTTCAGCTCCTCTGAATAAACCCCTCCTCCAACTCTGCCGTCTAACTTCGAGCCATCGGTATATATGGAAGCGCCGCCATGAGTAACGGGACTCCGATCCGTCCTCTCTTATTCTTCCATGCTGGGAATGTTTATTTTAAAACCGCTATATCCGCCTGTTGTGGTCGCACAGCGATCTGTGTTCAGCGGAAGAAAGCTGTAGGATTCCAAAATACTGGAGTGTCCAGTAGAGCTTGCGCCCCAGCCGGACATTAGACGAAGACCGATGCTGCCACCGATGGGAAAATGCCAAGAATGCTGAAGTTAAAAATGTCGAAAATTAAAATAATTGCCATTTCCAGAGCGTTTTAGTTGGGGCGACCTGAAGGATGTCATTGATCATATATTACGTCATAGAATGGAAGCTTTGATGTTAGGACTAAAACACGCTATATAAATAATAACATAAATACTTTGTATTGGAACTACTACTTATAACATATTTTGCATTTCTATTCGCAGGTTCCATGAAAAATATAAAAGCTAGGTAAACAAAAATGTGAAAAAATGCGTACTCTAATTTACTTAAAAACGAATTTTTACTCAAATACGCCTATTATTCTATTTTTGTCCACTTTTTATATGGAGACACAGCACTGTGAGCCGTCGACATAGTTCAGCGAATTAAAACCCAGCGGCTTCGCTGGTCAGGTCACATGTTGCGAATGAACGAAGACGCTCCGGCCAAGAAGGTATTCTTATCGGCACCTGCCGGTGGAAGTAGAGGAAGAGGGAGACCACCACTCCGATGCAGGACCAAGTGGAGGCAGATCTCAAAACTCGCGGCGTCTCCAATTGGCGCCAGTTGGAACAACAAAGAACCGACTGGCATAACAAAATCAACTAGACGGTTAAAGGCTAAGTTTCAGTTCGCCAAACTTTTAATTTCTTTTAGGTTAGATTTAAAAACTAAAGGAAAAGAGGTCTTAAATTAGATATTTGGCTTTGGTTCAATTGCTGAAAGCTTTTACAAAAAAAAAAAAAAAATAATAATGGCGGCGATATACCAACAGGTTATCATAACCTCTAACGAGATTTTAGTCGAGCTTCTCTTTCCAACTTGTGGTGTGTTTCTTTTGAGTTTTCCGACAAGTTGGCGGGACCTACAGTTTTTTGACGACTCCGAACGGCACTTGCAAATCAAATGAATTTGAGAAGCTTCTCATGGCAGAAATACACCCGGGGAGTTTGCCAAACTACTGCCGAGGGGCGACCCCGTTTAGAAAAATTCTTTTTCTAAATAATTTTTGATGTTACTTTTGCCGGGCATCGAACCGCCACGACTTGGTGTAGAAGGCCGAACACTTAACCGCTACACCACGGCGGCCACCGTACAAGTCATTGGATTTTCTCAAAACCTTTTTGTGTGTCCTGAAGCTCAGTTGAGCGCAGTCGAATTTGATGTGGGGCGCGTCAACTCTAATCCTGGCTGCTGTTTATTATATTTTTTTTCGATGCTAGTTAAAATCGGTCTTTATTTATTGAATTTTTTGCTATCAATATCTGTATGTGCCCTAGCTCACTGAGTAGAGCAATGCGATGCTGAGCATGTGGGTTCGAGTCCTACAAACTTTTAATTCCTTTGAATTGGTAAGATATTTCTCGTTTAAATATTCAACTTTTTAGGAACGCTTATTTCTTGGACTCGTTTTACCTAAACCAAATTTGGTTTGATACGCGAAATAAAAGGCTGAATTCGATAATTTTAACAGGATAATGTGAACTTTGAGCCGCGTCTTACCGTTTCCAATCCGGGCAGGATATCTCCGTCTACATTACTATCGATGCCGCGGTTCCCTACATAGGATTAGTGTTCATATCAAGGTGCAATATTATGTTTTTAGGAAACATATAATTTTTGTGAAACATTTTAACCCGCTGAATTGTATTCTGCTGCAGTTTCTACTTGAGGTGTCTCGGATCAAATCTTTGTTCAAGGGACGTGATGACTACGCGAATTATTAAGTTAAAAATCAAAACAGAAGATGTGACGCAAGTGTATAACACCAACAATCGTAACTGGCGCGAACATGAAAAGCCGCCGAGACAGAGTTGTAAACTGAGAAAAGAAAATTTCTTTGATTTCTTTCCACAGACAAGTGATGCCAATTTCTCGATAAGATTGGTTAATGCTGCCAACTCAAGTGTCATAAATCTCCCGCTAAGGATGCCAAAATGCGCAAGAAAAAAGAATAGCATAAAGTTTATAAAAAATAATAAAAGGGAACGCCATTGAAGAAAGAAACCGAGAAGCAGAATAGTTGCTGAGTGTTGCAAATATTGTAGTGCAATTCATCCATGGTGGACGTTCCGTTGCTTTGTGCATAATGTTCTATACATCCGTATACTTTTACTTGGACTTTTATATTACTAAGTGTGCTTGACAAAGATTACATATGTGGTGCAACGTCGCGGTGGGGCGACATGATTCACTTGACTGCGCTGATTTATTTTCACAGTTTGTAGCAGCTTTTTTTGATGCAGTAAAAGGCGACAGACCGACGGACAAGGCGGGAGCTACATGTAACTCTAAGTTCATATACATACGGGAACTGACTCACAAACGCTGGCTATAAAGTTGACAGACAAATGGCGGCTAGTTGCGGTGAAATGCGGAAAGGTTGCAACAACACTATAAAAACACTTGAATTAAATAAAAAGTGTTACGAGATGTTTATATGGGCGTAGCCAGGTAGGGGCAAATGCCCCAACCTTAGCCAATGTCCTCGAAAAATTCTGTGTTTTTTTAAAAAAAATTAATCTCTGTCCTCGAGGACATTCGGAAAAAATGCTGAAACCACGAGGACTTTTCAAAGAGTATTCTCATAAAAAACGAGGACTATTTGGGAAAAAAGCGTATCAATGAAAATTTGTATAAAAAAACTAGCAAACCCGGCAGACGTTGTCCTGCCAAAAATTAATCTGCCTGCATTCCTATCCCCATCCCTATTCCTATCATTATCCCTAGACCTATCTCTATCCTTATCCCTATACCTAAAATATCTAATATGTACGGCTCGTACGACTTCTTTTATTTATATGTATTGTGACGAATTCGATGATTCCTTGATTATTTTCCCTGAGTTCGATCACTGTACGTTAAATAAAACACTCCGATTCTGCTTAATAAATAGTACGCTTTATTTACTACTAAAAACCTTTCTGGTTTATTCGTGCAACAGTGTTCTCGAAGCGTTTATCTATCGTCATCTCCTCTTTGTGCCACATTCGCAAACACGCGGGCTGCCTCTCCCTCTGTCGCTCTCACGTCATGTATCTAAACAGCTGTAATTGTGGTAGTGACGCTTGTGATAGAAATACGCTAGAGTTGGGAGATGAGCGATTCTTGAGAACATTCGCCACACTGCCCTCCACCTAAGTCTGATCGTCCCGATCAGACACATTTCCCGATCCGAACGTTGCTAGTCTCTCCAGGGGAACCACTTTCATTTTGTTCCGTAGCATTCCAACAGCCTGTATGCGGTAAACAACGTCGTTGATCCGTTTCACAACTCTGTATGGTCCTTCCCAGTTGCACTGAACTTTGGGAGACACACTTTTCCTCCGTTGTGGCCTGTTAAGGAATACTAAATCTCCTTCCAGAAACCCTTCTGTTTCCATTGCTTTGTCGTACCTGGTTTTCATGTTTTTGCTTATACTTCCGGGGAACGGACCAGCTTCATCCAAGGTAATCCTCTCAACCGGTGCATCTGAGTTGCACTGCCTCCTTAGACCATGACTCGTGGACCTCAGCACCTTTGCTCTGATGCACTCATCGCATTTGGCAATCCACTCCTTTACCGACTGACCGTAACCAACCCAATAAAATGTCTGCTTAATCTTCTCCAAGGTCTTCTTGACTCCTAGATGACCTCCACTTGGATCGTTATGCATTTCCCTGAGAACATCAGACACCCGCTTCCTTGGAACAACTATAAGCTTCCGAGCGCATTGACCATCCTCACTCTCCCATATTCGATGCAAACAACCGGATACCATTCGTAAACTGTTCCATTGTGCCCAATATGACTTGGCAACTGGACTCGCTGCTGACATTTCTTTTCTTGCTGGTCGTTTGTTTCGCTCAAGCCCTCGGATCACACATGCCAGATCTGAATCTTCCTGTTGACTTCTCCAAATATTCTCAAGCAGGCATTTGTCTATCGAAGCCATTGGTCGAGGAGGTACCTTTGCATTTCGAGTGTCCTTGTGCTTCATCTCTAATGAAACTCCTTTGGTGTAATACCCAATGTTGTGTCCAAAGATCAGAGGTACTTCTTGGCCATTGTATCTCATAACTCTATTTCTCAGGTTCATGTGAATGTCTCTCACAGCCAAGAAGTCGACGCCAATGATGACTTCGTCCACAATATCTGCCACTAAGAAGTTGTGGTATGTAGTCGCATTCCCAATCGCAACTTTGCACCGCACTTCTCCATGAACCAGCTTACTTTCACCAGTTACTGTCCGCAACTTTGCATCCTGCAATGGTCGTACTCTCTTTTGGACCAAGTCACTTCTAATGATGGAATGAGATGCGCCAGTATCCACAGTGAATAACCGCTCTTTTCCGTCCAAGAAACCTCTAACAGTAACAGTACTTGCTTTCCCTCCGACCTGCGACACAGAAACTATAGGGCATTCATCTTGGTCATCTCCTCCAGCGTTACCCTTACGTCCACAAGCATTGCCGAAGTCTCTGGAATTATTGGAGCCAGATCCACAATAACGTGCAATATGACCAGATTTTCCGCACTTAAAGCACTTAATGGAGCCATCGCTTTTCTTCTGTACCCCATTCAATGCTTCCAAAATTTTGTCGATTTTGTTGACCAAGTCTGGCGTCTCCACTTCCACACGATGAGCTTTGTACAATGGTTTGCTCAAAAGAGATGCGGTTTCTTGAGTTAGAGCATGTGATACCGTCTCCGCAAATGATCTCTTTGGATTTGCAAGGGTGGCCCGCTTCGTCTCCACGTCACGTATTCCATTTATGAAACTTTGGATTTTCACCCTCTCGATGTATTCCACTGGTGCGTCTGCGTTTGCTAGATGAGCCAACCTCTCGATGTCCGATGCAAACTCCTGTAATGTTTCGTTAGCCTTCTGGAAGCGATTCTGTAGCTCTATTTGATGTATCTGCCTTCTATGCTCGCTCCCGTAACGTCTTTCAACGGCTCCCATCAACGCTTCATAGTTGTTTCTTTCAGCGTCCGGAATAGTCTGTAAGATTTCGGCTGCAGGTCCTTTCAATGCCACAAATAAAGCAGCAACTTTATCCTCAGCGCCCCAGTTGTTCACAGCTGCTGTCTTCTCAAATTGCAGCTTAAATACCTGGAAAGGAACAGAACCGTCAAAGGATGGGGTTTTTACCTTGGGCGTGCTTGTGGAAACACTTGGACGATTCAGCTGCAACTCCTGGATACGAGATTTTAACGCATCCACCTCGGCTTCGATCTTATCCTGTCGTCCACTGACAACTTCTAGCTGCGATGAGACTCTTTGCTCTTGTGCCTCTAGTTTTAACGTTATGCGTGTTTCCTGTTCCATCAACTCTTCCTTGATCTGTGACGCCATGTATGCCTTCTGTTCTTCTAACTGAGATGCCAATCGTGTCTCTTGTTGTTCCAACTGAGATGCCATACAAGTTTTCTGTTCTTCAAACTTTGATGTTATATTCGTCGACATCTGAGCCAATACAGCCAACAGCGAGTTTGTGTCCACATTTGCCACTGAATCCGGAGTATCCTTTTGCTCTTCTATTTTCGTCGCTCCCTCTTCCGAAAGCTGAAAAACATAATCGTCAACGTTGATTCCTTCCGCTTCCATAGCCTCGCGTAGACGTGATTGTAGCTCTGGCTTATTGCCTGTTGTTACCATTCCACGTTTCTCCAACTCGTTTTTTGAGTTGTTGGATCTTCAAGTCATTAAACTTTGCCATATCCTTGCAATGTCCTTGTTACCTTTACAATGTCCTAGTTATCCTTTTCAATGTCCGTGTTATCCTTTTCAATGTCCTTGTATTTATTTAACAATACCGCTTCTGACACCAATTGTGACGAATTCGATGATTCCTTGATTATTTTCCCTGAGTTCGATCACTGTACGTTAAATAAAACACTCCGATCCTGCTAAATAAATAGTACGCTTTATTTACTACTAAAAACCGTAGTACAATATCGCGGGTTAACTCACTGTTCAGTACTTCACTGTACAACACTTGAAAATAAACTGACTGATTTGCGTTGTCTTTGCGCGGTTTATATACCCTAGCAAACAGCAGCTTCACAACCTAGAAATGTCTACACCTTTCTGGTTTATTCGTGCAACAGTGTTCTCGAAGCGTTTATCTATCGTCATCTCCTCTTTGTGCCACATTCGCAAACACGCGAGCTGCCTCTCCCTCTGTCGCTCTCACGTCATGTATCTAAACAGCTGTAATTGTGGTAGTGACGCTTGTGATAGAAATACGCTAGAGTTGGGAGATGAGCGATTCTTGAGAACATTCGCCACAGTATCTTAGCTTATTTCGTAGCAAAATTTGTTCCAACTATCTTTCATACCCAGTCTGGGTGTATTTTCTATCTATAAATTTGGTTATTTGAACTTAGGTGAATGTTGTGAATTTTCTTAGAGTTTTGATTTTATCATAATTTGTTTACCATTTGTTAAGATATCAATAATGAATGTTTTTGAAGGCAGTAAGGACAACAAAATGTTAAATACGGTCAATGATATTCGTTGGTGGACGTACGTTTTACTGATGAGCGCAACACAATCGATGAACGCAATGCTGTTTCACCATAAACAACTTACGAACGGACGTACTTTCGACTGATGTTTACGGTCCGTCCGTCCGTCCGTCCGTCTGTGTACACGATAACTTGAGTAAAAATTGAGATATTTGCATGAAACTTTGTATACAGGTTACTTTCTGGCCAAGGTAGGTTGCTATTGAAAATGGGCGAAATCGGATGATAACCACGCCCCCTTTTTCGATATCGAAAATTTCGAAAATCACACAAATTGGCATATCTCGGCAGCTGAAATGGCAAAAATGATATAATTATATAGATGAATCCCCCTGGTCATTCTTTTATGATTTTTTTAAAAACTATTTATAGTGGGCGTGGCACCGCCCACTTTTAAGGGGGGGGGGCATTTATGAAAATTAGATTGGGCGTAACTTTTAAACTGATTACGATAGGACGATGGAATTTGGCACAAAACATACTAGTATCGTTGGGAGAATACCTGATGAAATTGGATAGAATCGCCCTCCAACCACGCCCACTTTCGATATCGAAAATTTCTAAAATCACCTAAATTGATATAATTCGGTAACGGAAATGGCTAAAATGATATAATTTTATAGTTGAATCCGCCTGGTTATTATATAATGATTTTTTTTACAAATTTTTGGAGCCCCGCCCACTTTTAAGGGAGGCATTTTTGAAAAATCGACTGGTCGTTATATTTAAACTGATTAGGGTAGAACGATGATATTTTGCACAAAGCATACTAGTATCGTTGGAAGTATACCTGATGAAACTGGAAAAATTCGATTCTATATCGAAAATTTCAAAAATCACATAAATTCGGTAACGGAAATGGCTAAAATGATATAGTTTGGTGGGATGAACCCCCTAGTCATTCTATTATGATTTTTTGATAAATTTTTAAAAGTAGGCGTGGCATCGCCCACTTTTCAGGGGGGCATATTTGAAAATTTCACGGGTCATAACTTTTAAGCTGATTACGGTAGAACGATGAAATTGGTACAAGGTATACTAGCATAATAGGGAGCATACCTGATGTAATTGGACGAAATCGCTTTCCGACCACGCCCACTTTCGATATGGAACATTTCGAAAATCACATAAATTGACATAATTTGGTAAGGTAAATAGCTAAGATAGTAAAAACTTTAGGTAAATCCTCCTAGGGCCTATATCATTGTTATCCCGTCCTGAAAATTACCGCTGGGTATTTAATATTCGGTTCACCCGAACTTAGACTTCCTTACATGTTATATTTATAGATAAGGCAAATACTTCTATGGTGGGAAAGAGACTTCGCCTCCAAGTATTAGCGTTCACTCCTGTGGACGAGCGTCTCGCTGCGATCCGCATCAAGGCGGGGTATTTCAACATAACATTTATCTGCGCCTATGCGCCGACTGAGGAGACGGACGACGCAGAGAAGGACTCCTTCTACGATAAACTTGAACAGACTTATGATCGCTGCCCCCAGCATGATATCAAAATCGTGCTCGGCGTCTTTAATGACAAGGTGGGCAAGGAAGGAGTCTTTGGTCCTACAGTTGGAAAATTCAGTCTCCACGATATAACATCCCCCAACGGCACAATGTATGTATGTTAAAGTGGCTGCCTCCGCAGTGGAGGCTCACGTGGAGGCTCACGTGGGCCTTAGTTTGGTCCGTTGTGATACCACGAAAGGAGCCCTAATTTCCCTTTCTGTAGATCGACCTGACCCAGCAGAAAGGTCGCATCCCCCAAAAAGTTTTGTAAGAAACCTTCTGACATACGACCTCTCCGCTGGGACGGGTCGAGGCAGGAGGCCCCAAAAACACATAAAAACCTTGAAGGGATCCGTCCGCCCGTCACCCCCATACAAAGTGCAACGTATACGTTGCAACTCTATATGGTGATGACAGACAGACGGATCCCCCAAGGTTCGATGTGTTTAGGGCCGGAGTTCATACACCCATGAAGCTAAACCAGCGCGTTTGTCTGATGTAGCGCAGAATATCATCTATATTTGCAGATTCTAGCTCCGCGAGGCATCCAAAGGAGTGTTTGCGGAGACATCGGTACCTGGTTTTCGACAGAGCGGGACAGTGGCATAGATAGTGTTCTACACTTTCTATCTCCTCCTCGTCCCTGCAGCTGCGTCAGAAGTCATTTGTATAGAGGCCCATGAGAGCGCCATGGGTTCCCATAAGACAGTGTCCTGTAAGAAGGCCCACTAGTGGGCTAATGAATAGGCGATTCAGATGAATTACCGATTGCGACCTTTTTTCGTTAAGTTTGGGCCAAATTTGCCTGGACGTTCTGCAAGTCGGCTCCATGGCCCATCTTGCGTCGGCTTGTTCTATGAACCGGGAACGCAGCCAGTGCTTGCATGTATTTAGAGGGGGGCTCACCCAGCTGCCGGAGGTGATTGTATGTAGACAGGTGCCCTTCCTTGCTAGCTCATCGGCAGCGCAGTTACCCGATACAAAACTATGGCCTGGGACCCATATTATACTCAGGCTGCACTTATCGGATAGCTTATTTAGAGCTTCCCTGCACTTAATCGCCACTAGTGACGACGTCTTACTACTTTGCAGGGATTTTATGGCAGCTTGGCTGTCGGAAAAAATGGAGATAGAGTTAGTCACTGGCAGGTTAGTCAGGTAGCGAGCAGCTTCCCAGATAGCTATAAGCTCAGCCTGAAAGACACTGCAGTGGTCTGGAAGGCGTAAGCTCATATTAATGTCGAGCTTACTTGAGAAGATTCCACTGCCGACTTTGTTGTCTAGTTTAGAGCCGTCCGTGAAAACGGAGATTTCTTGACTTCCCGGTTCCACGCAATTTTTCCACTCGCTTCTCTCTGGGATCGACGTTTCGAACTTGTTATCCCAGCAAGGCCTTGGTATTGCGTAGTCCAGCTTTAAGTAAGAGTTGGGTAGTTGCTTCAGGATTTGGGTATGCCCAAACCTGCAGTCCCTCCAGGGTTCTAGTGCGTTGAGCCTAGCTGCGTTGCAACTGGCAGTAAATTTCCCATACAGGTCAGTGGGAAGAAGAAAAAGTATGGTTTCAAGAGCCTTGGTGGGAGTGGAGGGGAGGGCACCGCTAATAAGCATTGCTGCCATCCGTTGCACCTTTGTGGCTTTGGTTTTGTTAGATTCGATCGCGAGAGCCGGCCACCATATGGTGACGGCGTAGAATAGTATAGGTCGCACCACTGCCGTGTAGATCCAGTGGACAATGTGGGGCTGGAGACCCCACTTTTTTCCGATTGCCGACCTACAGGCGTAGAGCGCCATTGTGGCTTTCCTGGAGCGTTCCTCCATATTACGCCTCCAGTCCAGCCTTTTGTCAAGAATTACGCCAAGGTATTTAACCTCGGTAGAGAGTTTGATCACCCTCCCATTCAGCGATGGGGCGGTGAAAACCGGTATATTGCGTCTGCGGGTGAAGAGCACCATCTCAGTTTTTTCACTGCTGATGCTTAGTCCACATTCCTCAGACCAGGTTTTTGTTAGATTCAGCGCATTTTGCAAGAGTTCGCTAAGCACCGAAGGATGCTTGCCAGTAGCCGTCAGGGCTATGTCGTCTGCATAGGCAATGACCGGGCAGCCCCTTCTATGTCAAGAAAAATGCCGAAAGTAAACTCCTTGAAAGCAAGTCCCTTCTCTATCCCAGAGGTGATAGCGTGTACAGCCGTCTCTCCGGACTTGCCCTTGGAGTAGGCATGCTGGCTGTTGGAGATTAGTCCTGGATTTGCCGTTCGCCTAATGTAGGCATCTAGCAATCTTTCTAGAATTTTTAGGAGGAAAGAGGTCAGACTTATAGGTCTGAGATCCTTTGGGTTATTGCAGGATGTCCTGCCTCCTTTCGGTATAAAGACTACCTTTGCCTTGGTCCATTCCGTGGGGATATAGGCCAGGTTGAGGCATGCCTTGTAGATTTGAGTTAGCAGCGGACTAATAAGATCGCTCGCTGCTTGTAGTTCGGCGGGAAATATACCATCTAGCCCCGGAGATTTGAAGGGTTTGAAGGACCTGATTGCCCAGTTAACTCCTTTTCTGCTATGTGGTCCAAGGGCTTCGACGGCCTTGGGTTAGATTGCGAGTTCGAGGGTAGGTATGGTTGAGAGGTGCTGCCCGGAAAGTGGGCCGTGACCAGGGTATCCAGGATTTCGGCACTAGATGAGGCCCATTCTCCATCAGCTGTACGAATACAGCTGAGAGGAGTAGGGTTTTTGGAGAGGACCTTACGTAGGCGATTTGCCTCCGAGACTTCCTCAATATTGCTTGTGAAGTTTTTCCAGGATTCCCTTTTGGCTCTCCTGGTTAACTTCTTAAAAGATTTTAAGGCGTCCCTGTAGGGGGACCAGATCCCTGTCTGTTTTGCCTGATTAAAGAGTTTTCTGCTGTTCTTCCTATGCTCGGAGATTTCAGGGGTCCACCAGTACGGTTTCTTTCTACCCCCTTTTTTTAATCTCCGGGCAGGCTGCTATGAAGGCAGCGTTACAAGAATTGGTGACAAGATCTACTGCTTCGTCTATCTTAGACGGTGAGTCTAGCTCACCGAGAGAAGCAAACGATATGTCTGAGAGAGGCGCTTCATCAGATCTTATCGGTAGGCAAGACCTACCGTGAGAAGCGTTTTCTTGGAGGGTAGAGGACAGGACCACTTTGTAAAGGTCCCAGTCCGTACGTCTCCTGTTCCTGTAAACCGCCATAGGCGGAGGTCGCAGAAGCAGATTAAAAGTTACGTACATATGGTCAGAGTAGGAGTTATCATCGGAAACTTTCCATTCCTTAACTAAGTCAGAGAAAGGTCCTGAAACCAGAGTAATGTCTAGAACTTCCCTCCTATTCGAGGTGACAAAAGTTGGTTTGTCCCCAGAGTTACAGATACAGAGGTTGTTTTCTATGATAAAATCAAAAAGAGACTCACCCTTTGTATTTGTGTCGGTTGAGCCTCATGCGAGGTGGTGCGCGTTGGCGTCGGCTCCAATGACTATCGGAAGCCCCTTGAGTTGGGCCTCCTTTACCGCCTTGCTGAGCCTATCCTGTGCAGAGATGGGGCGATCGTGCGCAAAGTATGCGGACATCAGCCAGAGGGTATAGTCCTGCAGCTCGAGGCTGATACAGGTGAAGTCATCATCGCTAAAAGGAGATAGTAGAAAATAAGAAAGAGTTTTTCTGATAAGAATACATGATCTGAGTCTACCTTTTGCAGGTGGCGTCACCAGCTGGTACTCATCGGTATTCAGCCCACAGACCCTGGTACCGACGACCCATGGCTCTTGGACTAGAACGACCGCCTCCGATGTTTTGCAGAGGCGTAAGATTAGCGCAGCGGAGGCTGCCTTAGAGTGATACAGGTTAATTTGCAGTATACGGACCATTAGGACCGTTCTGAAAACTCAGCATCGACGTCCATCTCCCCCTGCTCCGTCCCGCCCAATGCCACCTCAACGATTGTATCGTCGAAGCCAACATCTGACTGGTCGGATTCCAGGAGGAGGTGTTCGTCCATGCTGGTAGAGAACTGCCCTGCCAGCTCAGATACCGAGAGTGTATCACTCTCGGACTCTGGAGCACTACGTGCTAGTTCGATATCGACCTCATGTACACTCGAGGTGTTGCATGGGGTCGTGAGATTTGCTGCGGTGGAGGTGGGTACACTCGAGGCGCTGCCCGCCTCCTCCAAATTCATCGGAGCCGACTCGATGGAGGTAGCTGCTGCCTCAGAGTCCAGCGTAACAAGAGCACGCAAGGTGTTTCCTGCCATCACATCACTCTGAAGCTCGGGCTTCGTCTCCATATCCTCCGGCTCCTCTCTCTGGGTACCATCCCGCTTGACTTTCAACGTGATGGAGTAGAAGCCGTAGCTTAACACTCCATCACATGTAGCAAGCCAAGGGAGAGACGCCTCGCTAATGACGAAACCGACATAGCGTTGCTTCTCCCTTGTCTCGCCCACGCGGACTATCCTCCAATCGCTTGAAGGTAGTCCCGGGTTGCTTTGCGCGATGGTGCCCAGAATCTCGCCAGGCTCCGCCAGCTCGTCTGGGACCCAGGCCCAAGCTCTCGGTCTGTTTGGAATTTCTTCCAAACTGACGGCATCCAGCTTAGCCCCGGGCCACAGCTCCCCCACCGAAGCTATGGCGAGTGTGTACAGACGGCAAGAGCGCTCGTCTGCGCAGGAAACTAGTTTAATCCTGCCCTGATACCAGCCGTCATCGCGGATAATGGGAGCAGCACCCGGGTTCTTGTCCATAATGTCCTTGAACTGCCTGAGAAGGCCGTTCAGGACATCCTTCCAATTGTCCCGGGTAATGTTTCCATCCGGATGGCCGCGGTTCAAAACCGCCAGCGTGATGTTGCCCTTGGCAACCTCGTTGAACGGTTTTGTTAGGGCAGGTGGAGAAGGGGCAGAGGTTATGGGCCTATGCCTTTTAGGAACGCTCGAGGCGTTTACTATCGACCGCTGCTTTTTAAGGGCTGGCCCATCCGACCCGGTTGGCGCCGCATTGGCAGGATTGGTTGCGGTGTTTGCGGTGTTACGCGATGATTTTTCCGCAATGATTTTCCTGGCCCAGGCCAGAGAGCTTTTTTGCTCTGCCGTCAGCTTATCGCTGGGAGACTTGCCCAGTCTCTCTACAATTTTGGCGGCATTGCGTAGATTCCGCTGATTGCGGACTGAGAGGGGGACTCGTTTGCTTGCCTTAGAACCCTCTAGGGGGTCAGCCGGCTTGCCACGAGTTTGTTTTGCATGGACGGGGGCATTCACTCTGTCCGTGGAGGACCCTGTGTTGGTTTCCGCCACATGCTGAGCAGAGGTGCCCGTAAGACGGGCCACCTGCGTTTGCTCAGCCGGGAGTTGCTTTCCCTCAGTGGGGCTAGCTTTGCCGGCTGTTACAGGTTCGGACTTGCCCTCAGGGGGTTTGGTCCTACTACTGCTAGCTTGCGTAGGTGGCCGAAAAGTGGTTTGAGGCCGTGCAGGCCTGATCTGTGCCACCTTAGAGGTTCCCGATTGTGGCAGGGTCTTATAAGGATTGGCCTTTTTAACGCCTGTGCCAGAGGCAGCATCTTTACCCGTGCAGGGCTCCGAGGCTTGGTTTTTATTCATGTGGAAAATTTATATAACTAGTTCGTAGGCTGCCTACTGAGATGAGACCGTTCGGCAGCCTGAAAGTATGTGAAAGGGGGATATGAAACGGTCGACTACGACAGAGCCCCATGCCGCAGCAAGTCAGCGCTACTCCCGAAGGTGGACCGATATCCGGGAGGCTCCGTAAGAATACAATCGGATACCCCTGACTGCAAACCATCCAATGGGCACGGAATCGCATAACACCCTGGATTAGGGGGGCCACCATTTCATCTGGGTGTGGCCCGGTTCCCACCTTGAGGCCACGTTCAAGAATCATTTCCATATGCCAGAGCTATTAAAGAGCTAAGGCATCAATGGCACTGATTTCTGAGCTTAGCTAGCACTCCCCTGCGTAGGGGTTTCTGTAATGTCTATTACCAGCCGGCACCCTCTGGGAGGGTTCAGCCCAAGGATTTCTGCCAGCCAAACGGCACTAGGTTGATTGACTTCGCCGCTGCTCGCAATATGGTCATCAGTAGTACCAGGTTCCAGCATAAGCTGTCCCCTGATCAAAGAAATATAAACCAGATTGATCATGTCTTGATTGACGGCAGACATAGCTCCACCGTTCTGGACGTGCGTACACTGCGTGGGCCCAATATTGACTCTGACCATTATCTTGTCGCAGCCAAGATACGCACACGCCTCTGTGCAACGAAGAAAGTGCGCACAGTAACGGAAGGAAAGTTTGACGTCGAGAAGCTGCGCATGACACAGATAGCTGATAATTTCACAACTCGACTCTCACACCTGCTAGCAGAGGGCAATCCCCGACCTAACGACGTAACCGAGCAATGGAAGCATATCTCTCACTCATTGCGTACCGCCGCTGAGGCCACTATAGGGTTCCAGCGAGCCCGCAAGAACAACTGGTACGATGAGGAATGCAAAACTGCCTCGAAAAAAAGGACGCTGCCTACAAGGAGACGTTGCGAACGGGCGCAACCCGCAGTGTATGGCAACAATATCGTGAGGCAAAGACGGAACAGAGACGCCTTTTCAGAAAAAAGAAAAGTGAGGCCGAAAGGCGTGAGTGTGAGGAGCTTGAGATGCTGGCTGACAGGAATGATGCCCGAAAATTCTATGAAAAGATCCGGCGGATGACGGAAGGTTTTAAGACCGGGGCAAGCTCCTGTAAGGACAATAATGGCGACCTGGTAACCGACGTACAAAGTGTACTTAAATTATGGAGGGAGCACTTCTCCTCACTGCTAAATTGCGAGGGAGACGTCGAACCCGATACCCCAATCCCTGACTATGGAAAAGTGAGGATAGCTATATCCCGGCTCAAAAACAACAAAGCGCCTGGAAAAGACGGACTACCCGCCGAGCTGTTCAAACACGGAGGCGAAGAGCTGGTAAAAAGCATGCATCAGCTCTTATGCAGAATATGGTCAGACGAATGCATGCCTCCGGATTGGAATTTAAGTGTGCTTTGCCCAATCCACAAGAAAGGCGATCCCGCTAACCGCACCAACTACCGTGGAATTAGTCTTCTTAATATTGCATATAAGGTTCTTTCTAGCGTGTTGTGTGAAAGGCTGAAGCCCATCGTAGACAAACTGATTGGACCTTATCAGTGTGGCTTTAGACCTGGTAAGTCTACCATCGGCCAGATTTTCACGATACGCCAAATCCTGGAGAAGACCCATGATAAAAGAATCGACACACACCATCTCTTTGTCGATTTCAAAGCCGCTTTTGACAGCGCAAAAAGGAGTTGCCTGTATGCCGCCATGTCTGAATTTGACTTCCCTGCAAAGCTTATACGGCTTTGCCAAATGACGTTGAGCAATACCAACAGCTCCGTCAGAATCGGGAAGGACCTCTCTGAGCCATTTGAAACCAAACGAGGCTTCAGACAGGGCGACTCCCTTTCGTGCGATTTCTTCAATCTGATGCTGGAGAAGATAATGCGAGCAGCAGAGCTAAACCGCAATGGTACAATCTATTACATTAATCATTGGCCTTATCAACCGCGCCGTAAGCGCTGCCTTCTCTGGACTGGATAAGGAAGCGAAAAAAGTGGGTCTTGCCGTGAACGAGGACAAGACAAAGTATTTGCTGTCATCAAAGAAAGAATCGGCGCACCTGCGCCTTGGCAGCCATGTCACTGTTGATAGTTACAAATTTGAAACTGTGAGGGACTTCGTCTATTTGGGAACCAGTATCAACACCGAAAATAATATCAGTCTAGGAATCCAGCGGAGAATCACTCTTGCCAACAAGTGCTACTTTGGACTGAGTAGGCAATTGAGAAGTAAAGTCCTCTCTCGAAGAACAAAGATCACGCTCTATAAGTCTCTCATCATACCTGTCCTGATGTATGGCTCAGATTCATGGACAATGTCAAGAGAAGATGAGATGGCCCTTGGAGTATTTGAGAGAAAATTTCTCCGGAAGATTTATGGTCCTTCCCGTGATGCCAACGGCGAGTATCGAAGGAAATTTAACGATGAGCTGTACGAGCTATACGCAGATCTGACCATAGTCCAGCGAATTAAAGCCCAAAGACTCCGCTGGCTGGGCCATGTTGTGCGAATGGACAAAGAAGCTCCAGCACAGAAGGTTTTCCTATCGTCGGCTGAATTCGGCAGCAGAGGAAGGGGGAGGCCTCGACTGAGATGGAAACAACAGGCGGAGGATGACTTGAACTCCATTGGGGTTTCCAATTGGCGTCAGTTATCGCTAAAAAGGAATGACTGGCGTGCTTTGATATCATCATCATCATTTATTGGCGCTTAACCGCCTAAGCGATTTTGGCCGTTTCGTATCAAAGCACGCCAGTCATTCCCTTTTAGCGATAACCGACGCCAATTGGAAACCCCAAGGGAGTTCAAGTCATCCTCCACCTGTTGTTTCCATCTCAGTCGAGGCCTCCCCCTTCCTCTGCTGCCGAATTCAGGCGACGATAGGAAAACCTTCTGTGCTGGAGCTTTTTTGTCCATTCGCATAACATGGCCCAGCCAGCGGAGTCTTTGGGCTTTAATTCGCTGGACTATGGTCAGATCTGCGT
>CAXKVI010000001.1:64291358-64489652 GCA_964058755.1 Campiglossa producta
GGGTATGCACGTCCAGAATAGTGGAGCTGTGTCTGCCGTCGATCATGACATGATCAATCTGGTTTGTGGTTCTTTTATCAGGAGACAGCCAGGTGGCATGGTGTATTCGCCTATGCTGGAGCCTGGTACTACTGATGACCATATTGCGGGCAGCGGCGAAGTCAATCAACCTAGTGCCGTTGTGGGATTTTATATCGTGGAGACTAAATTTTCCAACTGTAGGACCAAACACGGAGACGAAGAGCTGGTAAAAAGCATGCATCAGCTCTTATGCAGAATATGGTCAGACGAGTGCATGCCTCCTGATTGGAATTTAAGTGTGCTCTACCCAATCTCTTCGGAGGCATTCTCTGCCACAGATTTCTATTGCATGGATTTCCGCTTGGAAAATAGTGGGGTAGCTACCCATTGGTATCGATTTTTTATAGTTTGGTCCATAGAGACCAGCTCCCGTTTTACCATCTTCCAGCTTCGATCCATCCGTATACCAAATCTCCGAATCAGATTCAGCATATGGGTTCCCTGTTTCCCAGAGCACTCGATCAACGATTGAAACCTCAAATTTTCGCGTGATCCTGAGCGTAGGAGTTGTTGCATCATTTACTTGCAATATAGGATCGTTTATGAAGTTCTTGACTATCTTCATATGTCCTGTCATTTTTCCGATTTTTAGATCAGAAACATTTTGAAGGGTCAATGCAGCGAATGTGAGAAGAGGGAAGGGAGGTATTCCTACAAGGGCACTTAGAGCAGCAGCAGGACACGTTCTCATTGCACCTGTTATGCCGACACAGACCAGCCGATGCAGCTTACTTAATTTAATTGCTGCTGTTCTCTGAGCAGTCTTAGGCCACTAGAGAAGGGAAGCGTAGGTGACTATTGGCTTCACAACTGTATTAAATGACCAATACGTCATTTTGGGAGACAGCCCCCATGTTTTGCCATAAAGTCTAGTGCAGGCGAAAAAGGCCCTCGTTGCTTTATTTAACGTAGCTTCCAGATGAGCATTCCATGTGAGGGTCTTGTCCAATGTTACTCCTAGGTATTTTGCCTCCGTTGAAAAACTTATGCGGCTGCCTCCTAGGGACGGGTCTAACAAGGACAGCTTTCTTCGCCGCGTGAAAAGCACCAAGATTGTTTTGTTTGGGTTAATAGATAGTCCTTTGCTAGCACACTATCTTTCAATGATGCGAAGGACTTGTTGCATGCAATCGGATATTGTTTCGTCATGCATTCCTGTTACGCAGACGACCAAGTCTTCTGCACAGCCCTGAACGTCAAAACCATTGCCCTTCAAAACCATTGCCCTTTCTTTGCTTTAGCATGGCCAGCACGCAGCGAGTAATCATTGGGCTTACGTCCTTGATAATCATGGCTTCCTCAATAGCCTGATACGTCGTATTATCGAAAGCGCCTGATATATCGATAAATGCACACAGGGGTATGTTTTTAGACTCTATGGCCTTTTCAATTTTTTCCGTAAGGCAATGGATAGCAGTCTCTGCAGATTTTCCGGGTTGGTACGCGAATTGGGGTTTGCACAGAGGAAGTTTCTTTAAGTTCTCTTCTCTAATGTGCTGATCCAAAATTTTCTCCATTCCTTTTAGGAGAAAGGAACTGAGACTTATTGGTCGACTGCTATGGCCTCTCACAAGGGCCTTTTGGAGACGCACTGCCGTAGACTCCTAAGTTCTTTATTGTAGGAGGTTAGCGCATTTTTATAGGATACCCAGTCTCCCGTGTCTTTAGCTGTATTGAACAACCTTCTTGCTTGACATCTTAATTGTGCAAGCTTTTTGTTCCACCAAGGCACATCCCGTTGTACACGTTTTTTAGCCTGGGGACAACTCTCACTAAAAGCCGTTATAATCTCTGACTGAAATTGTTCAGCTTTACCTCAATCTCATGCACCGTAGTTATCGGTTGGTTTAAGCAATTGCCGTTTTCTTCCAGTGAAGCGAAATAGTTCCCCATTTCGTTTTCTTTGCATTTCCGAAAACGGACTCATGATCAGAGAGTGACCCATGTCGAACACAATATTTTTGTGGTCCGAAATTGATTCCTCCGCCGAGACATGCCAATTTGTGACAGCGAAGGCCATGTTTTGGTTACATAGAGTACGGTCAAGAACCTCCCCTCTAATAGAATTAACAAAAGTGGGTTCCATGATTACATATTTCAGTTACGGTTTTTCTTGATTTTGTCGCCACACTCAAAGCCCGCCATAAAATCTATGCAATAGCTTAAAAATAATAATAATTAACAATAATACTTAAATTTTTTTTCAGTTATTCAAAAATAAAAAAATAAACCCTCGAGATGTTCTGAAAATATTCCCATATGCGTAACCAGTTCACGTGCAGTTCTGAAGTTCCTTAGAGTAATATTGAGATGATTTTGGGGTGTATTTGAGGGGGTTTTTTGGGGGCCATTAGGGGGGTAATTTCTGAGACAACCGGAGGATCCTCCCGGGCTCTTTTAGGGTTATTTCGGGGCTCCCTCGGTATCCTCCAGGGGTCATTTCAGAATGGTTTTTGATACTCCGGAATGTTTTTAGCAATCCCTCGGGGTCATCCCGGCGTATTTTCGGGATGTTTTTGGACACTCCCCCGGGGTCATTTGGGGTTCATTCCAAATATCCCGGAAACACCCCCAAATAAACCCGGGAGGACCCCGAAAGGAGTCCCTGAGACCATCCCAGAATGACCCCAGAGAGTCCCCAAAATATCTCGGAATGATCCCCAAATTGCCCTAAGCGATTACCTAAAAATATTCCGGAGCGACTCCGAGGAATTCCCGAAACCATCCCGAAATGGCCCCTAAAAGATCCCGGAAGTACCACCAAATGAACCCGGGAGGACCCCGAAGGAGTCCCTAAAACCATCCCTTTAAAAGACCTCGGCACAACTTCGATAAAGTCCTGAAAACCATCCCGAAATGGTCCCCAAATGACCCCGAGGAAGTCCCCTAAAAGTTTCCCGAAACACCCCTAAATGAACCCGGGAGAACCCCCAAGGAGTCCCAAAATCATCTCAATATTACGGGTATATTTTTAGGTCATCTCGAGAATTTATTTTTTATTTTGGAATAACTATAAAAATTCAAATTTATTATTAACTTCGCTAACGTGTGCAATATTTATTTCAATATTCAGTTTACATAGCTCTAAAATAGAACAGCCTTATCCTGTTAATAGAAACGCCTGAAAGTAGGCAATGCTTATAGATCTAATTTATGTAATCGGCCTACTTGCTGTTATTAAAAGTACGTATGCTTACGCCAAAAAGTAGTCAATGCTTATTGATCCAAAATAAACTTTCCCAGCAGAGAAGACTGGGAGAGGACGGATTGGTGTCCCGAAACAAATGGTGGCACTTCCATATACACCGACCACTCGAAGTTGGACGGCAGAGTTGGAGGAGGGGTTTATTCAAAGGGATTTGGACTTTGAGTTCTCCTTCAGACTATTTGATCATAGTAGCGTCTTCCAGGCGGAAGTCTCGGCAATCCTGGACGCCGCGGCCTGGATAAGCAAACGTGTTATCGGAGAATATATCGTTATTTTCAGCGATAGCCAAGCGGCCATCAAATCCCTTGGCTCATACACGTTCAACTCTGAACTGACGCTCAGTTGTCGTCGATCTCTTCAGGAGATGGCCCAACAGAACGGCGTAAACCTCATATGGGTCCCGGACGTAGGGACATTGAGGGAAACTGTAAGGCAGACGAGCTTGTCAGCCAGGGCACGACCAAGCAGGTTCTTCAGGATAAAGAACGCTTAGGTATGCCGTTTGCCACATGCAAACTAATGCTGAATGAGCACACACTCCGTCAAGCCAACGAAAGATGGCTGCAATCCCCAGCGTGCCGGATATCGAAACAAACCCGGCCTAAATGGGATCTTCAAAGGTCTAGACGCATTTATGCCCTAACTAGGAGGGAAATCTCCATATTGATAGGGGTATTAACCGGTCACTGCCTCATTGGTAGGCATGCAGAAAGGCTAGGTGTGCCCTACCGACGATGCTGCAGGAGTTGCAAAGATGATGAGCAGGAGGAAACAGTGGAGCACCTCATCTGCAACTGCCCGGCTTTAAGCGGCGCGAGAACGAGCTTTTTGGGAGTTCCCTCCCTAGATAGCCTAAGCCAGATCGCGGAACTGGACATAAAGAACTTGATAGCATTCATAAAGTCATCTAAGTGGTTCGAGGAGGAGTAACGGTGTCGGTTTAGGAGTGTCAGTCCCGGGATTCTGCTATGTGGAAAGTCCCAACAACTCAGGGATTTTCCATATGGCTCTGTCCCGGGACTGACTTTCCTTGTGTTGGTGGTATCACAACGGGCCTTTCAAAACTGGCCTAAGTGTGCCTCTGCGGCAGCCACTTGAACCTAACCCTAACCTATTGATCCAATTTTATGTAATGAGCCTGTTAACACCGAACCTTTTGCTGTCATGAACAGTGAAAAAGATCCGTTACGAATTTTTTTGATTCAGTCGTCACCCTCAAGGCCTACCATGAGATCTAGGTGATAGGTAAGAAGGCAATTGGAAATAGTGTCAATTGACATTATTTCGCATTATAAATGGAAATAGTGTCAATTGATTTTATTTCCTAATTGAAATGGAAATAGCGTCAACATTGCATACGACATGTCAACTAAACATCACGTGATGTTTAAGTGTGATGGATGATGTGATTTACAAAAACCATTGCATCTAATTTTTCACTATGTCGGTATCGTGCCGTCCCGCCCCTCGCGCCCACGGTTCTCCGCGTCGCGGAACCGCTGGGGTGGGCCGCGAACGCGTATATGTTATGGACGACATACTTTGAAAGGAAGAACTTGATTCCAATAATAATTTTGAATTTTTCCTAAGCCCTTCTATAAAATATTACTTTAACGACATTTTGGACTTTTTATACCCAGTGTACTAGTACTAGTACAAGGGTATATTAATTTTGTTCACATAACGGTAGTACGTAACGGCACAAAATAATCGAGATAGATATAGAGTTCCATATATGAAAGTTCTTAGGTTGAAAAGAGGAGTCCATTAAGACATGTCCGTCCGTCTGTCCGTCCGTGTACATGATAACTTGAGTAAAAATTGAGATATTTGCATGAAATTTTGTATACAGGTTACTTTCTGGCCAAGGTTGCTATTGAAAATGGGCGAAATCGGATGATAACCTCGCCCCCTTTTTCGATATCGAAAATTTCAAAAATCACACAAATTGGCATATCTCGGCAGCTGAAGTGGCTAAAATGATATAATTTTATAGATGAACCCCCCTGGTCATTCTTTTATGATTTTTCCAAGAATTTTTTATAGTGGGCGTGGCACCGCCCATTTTTAAGGGGGGCATTTTTTTAAATTCGACTGGGCGTAACTTTTAAATTGATTACGACAGAATGATGGAATTAGGCACAAAGCATACTAGTATCGTTGGGAGTATACCTGATGAAACTGGATAAAATCGCTCTCCAATCACAACCACTTTCGATATCGAAAATTTCGAAAATAACATAAATTGACATACTTCGGTAAGGGAAATGGCTAAAATGATATAGTTTGGTGGGATGAACCTCCTAGGCATTCTATTATGATTTTTTGATCAATTTTTAAAAGTAGGCGTGGCATCGCCCACTTTTCAGGGAGGCATATTTGAAAATTTCACGGGTAATAACTTTTAAACTGATTACGGTAGAACGATGAAATTGGTACAAGGTATACTAGCATAATAGGTAGCATACCTGATGAAATTGGACGAAATCGCTTTCCGACCACGCCCACTTTCGATATGGAACATTTCGAAAAGCTAATAAATTGGCATAATTCGGTAACGAAAATGGCTAAAATGATATAGGCTGGTAGGATGAACACCTCAATCAATCTATTATGATTTTTGATAAATGTTTAGATGTGGGCGTGGCAACCCCCACCTTTAAGGAAGGCATTTGGAATATTCGACTGGTCAAAACTTTTACACTTATTACTTCAGACTCATGAAATTTGGCACAACATATACTAGCAATATAGGTGATGAAATTGGACGAGATCTCTTCTTGACCACGCCCACTTTCGATATGGAAAATTTCTAAAATCACATAAATTGACATAATTCGGTAAGGTAAATAGCTAAGACAGTAAAAACTTTAGGTAAATCCTCCTAGGGCCTATATCTTTGTTATCCCGTTCCGAAAATTACCGCTGGGTATATAATGTTCGGTTCACCCGAACTTAGACTTCCTTACTTGTTTAAATTTTAATTTTCTTAGTAGGTACTGCCGATTTCTGATAAACTACCACTAGACTAAACTAGACAGGACTACATACATATATTATATATAACCCAACAAACATTTTTAGATGTATTTGAGAACCAATCATCTTCTCAAATCTCAAACGTTCGTTTTCAATTTGAGGCGAAATAACCGTTGATAGCGTTCTCAGTCCAAAAGGCTCATTTTTGATATGGGATTTTCCCTGTTTTTCAAATTGAGAACGGCAGAATTTTCACACGTTTCTCAAACTGAGCGGAGTGGATCGAAATGGAATCCACATGCTCTCATTGAAATATTTATTCAGAGATGCCAATCATGCAAAACAGATACCCATTTTAATAAAAAGCGATTTTCCATTTATGCAATTAAATTTTACTTAATACTTTTTTAATTAGTATAGTTCAACAAATAATCCTGTTATATAAACAACATTTGAGAAAAAATTGAGAATAGATGTTTTCTCAAACGTTTGAGTTTTTGGTGCTCGATGTTTGTTGGGAAGATTCAAATATTGTATTTGTGTATGTATGCATAACTTCCCAGCAAACAATCGGAGTCATGAATGATACAGAAAGGAGTCCTAAATAGGAGCGTTTGCGCTGTTTATGAGCTCATTTATGAGTCCGAAGTGAGAGTATTTCCCTTCCTGCGATGGTCGTCTGATATGCGCTAAATTTCATATGTTGAATGAGCCTAAATAGGAGTCATTTATGACTCTTATTTGCCTCAGAAACGGGTCATATAGAGCTTAAATAACAGCCAAATATGATTCCTTTATGGGGCTTTTCGGATGCATTTATGGCTCTTAAAAAAGCCATATACCTATTGCACTTTTTGGGATCTTAAATGGCGCCTTTTCGACAATGACAGGGGGACACTGGAATTGGGGAAGCATACATGAACTTTTGGCATTAGATCAGGGACCGGCAGAATCGAAAGTGAGGGTGTATTAGTGAAAGAGCGATCATCCCACCAATAAAATTATGTTATCTGTTTTTGCTCCCCCGCTCACTATCAAAAACGCAGGCAACAGCGTATGTTGTTGAGTCGTTGCTTGCAAGTGAGCAACTGGACGTAAAAAACAGCATTGATTTGGTCAGGGCATTCATAGCGCCCTCCAAGCGCAACAACGATTTTATTGTTCGAGAGGCCAAGCAAGAAGAGTGCAAATCTGTTTGAATTTGCTTTTCACATTTTCGGTCAACTGCCCCATTAGCTGCCGGGGCTTGCATGAGATGTTTGTGGGGAAAGTCCTCTAAATATATCGCCGGTTCCAAAGTAAACAGAAGTATTTCAAAATTTAAATTGTTTTTGAAACGGCATTCAAAATTTCATTTTTACAATGGAGTTCTATGAAAAAAATAAAAGTGTGAAATGCTGTTTTCCCAAAAATTTTAAAAAGTAATTACATCTGTTTACTTTGGAACCGGCGATATGTACGAGTATGTAGTACAATGAAAAAAATAAACACTTATATGAAGGTGTACTTATCAGGGAATCCGCAAGAACGGTGCCAACAGTATAGCAAGAAAAATTGCCAGGAACAGTCCGCACGTGATGTAATTGAATATTTATTTGAAATCAAAAAATTCTCACAAACAAACAATTTCAGCATACGGCTCATTTTCCTCAAATAGGAGTCATAAAGGACTCGGAGGCTCAAATTTTTCTAATATTTAGGACTCATATCGGACTCCTAAGCTATGACCACTCCACGAATGTTTGAGGGGTTAAGTTGCGTTCTAAACGGATTGACCGATCATAATCAACTTATAACAGAAACTGAAAACCATCGATAAATTAAGGGCCGCTTGCATAAAAGCCAATAACGACTAATCGGAGTTTAATTGACGTATTTTGTATGGTTAGCTGTCAAGTTAATCACCGATTAGTCGTTATCGGCTTTTATGCAAGTGGCCCTAAGACTGATAGGGGAAAGGTGCGGGCACCTCACATACAAATGGTATTTTTCATGTTGGAAGTATTCATTCTAGGCCACTAAAATTCAACAGTGTTATATGAGGATTTTATGAAACCTTTCGTATAAGGATTTGAAGAATGGCATAATTGGTACCAGTTCTATCGACGTTATCGAACTAACTTACATGCTAAGCGCTTGGCCTTGAAGGTTTTATTGCGAGTTCGAAACTCGCTGGCGGTCATCAACTCATATTTTTCTTTATTTTTGTGCATTCCCGCCGTCGTCTGGCCATCAAGCACAAAAGAAGAAGAAGACAGAATTTGACAAAATCAAAGTTTTTGGAGTCGTTCGTTTTGGAAGGCAAAAACGATGTTTTGATGCAATTGCATCGAAGTTATTTAATGCACCATTGAAAATGTTTGAGAAATTGCCAAAAAATCATCGAATTTTTAATATTTCATATCGAACTTAAATGATAAATTAAATAAAAACATTTTAAATTGAGCAAAATGTCGTCCGCTGCCTAATTTTTATGTTTGCCTAGTAGGCCAAAATATTGCTACTTCAAGATTCGAAGCGCAGGAAAACAAGCATTTTAAGCATGACAATAACGAATGAGAATGAAAGAAAATGCACCACCTTGATGTTTTAAACACATGTAGAGTAATAATAAATGAAGAATCAAGAAGGCTTCTCTCTTTTCTTGGTAGAACTGGGGGCAAATTCGGGTTCTATGAAATGATAAAATGAAAAGAAATTTCATACAAAATTTGTGAAAAGAAACTTCAAATTCATACAAATTTTTTTTCACGTTATCATTTCATAGAACCAGAATTCACCCCCTGGTCCAATATCTTAAAAAAAAAATAGTTGAAATTGTTATTTAGAACTGTGCATAATGCAAAAGTTTTCACACGTTAATTACCCATTAAGGTTCTTGCTGGGCAATTCTAAATGTGGAACACCGACAGGGTTGCTATTTTGAGGAATTGTGGATTGTATTGTTCGGCGAATGAGGCCAAATGTGATGGAATCCCAAATTTGGAAAATGAGATTTGTATGGAAAATAGCGCCAAATTTGCAGTTTTTCGCCAAATTTACCAAATTTGGTGCTGTGTAAATGTACTATTACCTACCAACAGTATAAACTTCCCAAAAGAGAAAAAAAACCAAAATAGGTGGCAACCCCATAACACACCGCAAGTGACAACACCCAGGTGGAACAAATTAAAATGAAGGTTACTAACACTGTAATACAAATTCATCCAAATGGGTCAATAGGCAACCGAAATAATGGTCGAAATAACAAGAGTAAATAAAATGCGGTCAGGTTGCAACCCTAGCTGGCAACCCTGCTTGAAATTGTCACATTTGGAATACGGTGTAAAATACCTTTCATTTGATACCCATATTGACATACCTTGCTCAATATTTAAAATAAACCCAAGTGACAACAAGCAGTTCCCGAGATATACGAAAAAAATAAATGGCCGTTTCGTGGCAACCCTAAGTGGCAACCCTGCTTCAAATTATCATTTTTGGAATACGGTCGAAAACCCCTATCTTTTGATACCCATATGGCATATATATGTAGCTCTATATTAAAAAAAAAATTGGAATAGGTGGCAACCCTGTATACCACTCATTTCATTTCATTTATTATTATAAAGCATTAGTACAATAAGAAGTATATATTCTTTTTTAGTACAACACATTGTGTATCAGTACAAGTGTGAACTCTTCTTTTGACAACACACATTAAAATGTCGGTTTGTTTACATCCTGCACATATTAAAATGTCGCCAGCACCGAATAACAGAAAAGCAATGGCGTTGTTTAACATCCTGCACATTGTGTATCAATACCAAGTGTGAACTCTTCTTTTGACAACACACATTAAAATGTCGGTTTCTTTACATCCTGCACATATTAAAATGTCGCCAGCACCGAATAAGAGAAAAACAATGGCGTTGTTTAACATCCTGAACACATCGACATGGCGGTCTACTATCTTTTACCGAATGGCAAAAAGAGATGGGAAGATGGAAAGGGGTGAGAGAGACAAAAAAGGAAATTAAAAAAAGGTGACTAACTCACTTTGAAATTTTCCTATGATATCACACTTGTTATTAACCACAGTGTCAATGGGGTGTTACTCCGGTTTTAAATTTGTCAAGTATTGCTTTCAACTCTGCTGGCGTTCTCTTTTGTGTTTTCTATTCGTGTCTACACTTGTCAATTTTTCTTGAAAGCAATTATGAAACAAAATATGGGGTTTTCGCTTCTCACCCCCTTCGCCTATGTCGCGGCAGATTGAATTCAAGACTTGAATAATGTAAAAGGGGTATTAAACTCGTTTTGGAATATTTACGTCTATGCAGAAGAGTTTACACTTGTATTGATACACAATGGTACAACAGTTAGGCTGTGTGCTAATTGAAAACATTTTTCGTCAGAGTAAAATGAGGTGAACAAATTTCCTATGGTGAACGAATATTTGCCATTTTGCTGTGCCAAACGAAACGTTAAATTATGACAGTAGTAAATTTTGACGTATGGAAAAAGCATGTGCAAAAGCAGATGCTTTATGAATCATCATCATCATTTATTGGCGCTTAACCGCCTAAGCGATTTTGGCCGTCGCCTATCAAAGCACGCCAGTCATTCCTTTTTAGCGATAACTGACGCCAATTGGAAACCCCAAGGGAGTTCAAGTCATCCTCCACCTGTTGTTTCCATCTCAGTCGAGGCCTCCCCCTTCCTCTGCTGCCGAATTCGGGTGACGATTGGAAAACCTTCTGGGCTGGAGCTTCTTTGTCCATTCGCATGACGTGACCCAGCCAGCGGAGCCTTTGGGCTTTAATTCGCTGGACTATGGTCAGATCTGCGTAAAGCTCGTACAGCTCATCGTTAAATCTCCTTCGATACTCGCCGTCGGCATCACGGGAAGGACCATAAATCTTCCGGAGAACTTTTCTCTCAAATACTCCAAGGGCCATCTCATCTTCTCTTGACATTGTCCATGAATCTGAGCCATACATCAGGACAGGTATGATGAGAGACTTATAGAGCGCGATCTTTGTTCTTCGAGAGAGGACTTTACTTCTCAATTTCCTACTCAGTCCAAAGTAGCACTTGTTCGCAAGAGTGATTCTCCGTTGGATTTCTAGACTGATATTATTTTCGGTGTTAATGCTGGTTCCCAAATAGACGAAGTCCCTCACAGTTTCAAATTTGTAACTATCAACAGTGACGTGGCTGCCAAGGCGCAGGTGCGCCGATTCTTTCTTTGATGACAGCAAATACTTCGTCTTGTCCTCGTTGACCGCAAGACCCACTTTTTTCGCTTCTTTATCCAGTCCAGAGAAGGCAGCGCTTACGGCGCGGTTGTTAAGGCCAATGATATCAATATCATCGGCATACGCCAGCAATTGCACGCTCTTGTAAAAGATTGTACCATTGCGGTTTAGCTCTGCTGCTCGAATTATCTTCTCCAGCATCAGGTTGAAGAAATCGCACGAAAGGGAGTCGCCCTGTCTGAAGCCTCGTTTGGTTTCAAATGGCTCAGAGAGGTCCTTCCCGACTCTGACGGAGCTGTTAGTATTGCTCAACGTCATTTGGCAAAGCCGTATAAGCTTTGCAGGGAAGTCAAATTCAGACATGGCGGCATACAGGCAACTCCTTTTTGCGCTGTCAAAAGCGGCTTTGAAATCGACAAAGAGATGGTGTGTGTCGATTCTTTTATCATGGGTCTTCTCCAGGATTTGGCGTATCGTGAAAATCTGGTCGATGGTAGACTTACCAGGTCTAAAGCCACACTGATAAGGTCCAATCAGCTTGTCTACGATGGGCTTAAGTCTTTCACACAATACGCTAGAAAGAACCTTATACGCGATATTAAGAAGGCTGATTCCGCGGTAGTTGGTGCGGTTAGCGGGATCGCCTTTCTTGTGGATTGGGCAGAGCACACTTAAATTCCAATCTGGAGGCATGCACTCGTCTGACCATATTCTGCATAAGAGCTGATGCATGCTTTTTACCAGCTCTTCGCCTCCGTGTTTGAACAGCTCGGCGGGTAGTCCGTCTTTTCCAGGCGCTTTGTTGTTTTTCAGCCGGGATATAGCTATCCTCACTTCATCATAGTCAGGTGGTGGGACGACTTTTCCATCGTCAGGGATTGGGGTATCGGGTTCGACGTCTCCCTCGCAATTTAGCAGTGAGGAGAAGTGCTCCCTCCATAATTTAAGTACACTCTGTACGTCGGTTACCAGGTCGCCATTATTGTCCTTACAGGAACTTGCCCCGGTCTTAAAACCTTCCGTCATCCGCCGGATCTTTTCATAGAATTTTCGGGCATCATTCCTGTCAGCCAGCATCTCAAGCTCCTCACACTCACGCCTTTCGGCCTCACGTTTCTTTTTTCTGAAAAGGCGTCTCTCTTCCTTCTTTGCCTCACGATAGCGTTGCCATACACTGCGGGTTGCGCCCGTTCGCAACGTCTCCCTGTAGGCAGCGTCCTTTTTGTCCGAGGCAGTGCTGCATTCCTCATCGTACCAGTTGTTTTTGCGGGCTCGCTGGAACCCTATAGTGGCCTCAGCGGCGGTCCGTAATGAGTGAGAGATATGCTTCCATTGCTCGGTTGCATCGTTAGGTCGAGGATTGCTCTCCGATAGCAGGTGTGAGAGTCGAGTGGAGAAATTGTCAGCTGTCTGTGTCGTGCGCAGCTTCTCGACGTCAAACTTTCCTTCCGTTACTGTGCGCACTTTCTTTGCTACACAGAGGCGTGTGCGTATCTTGGCTGCAACAAGATAATGGTCCGAGTCGATATTGGGACCACGTAGGGTACGCACGTCCAGAACGGTGGAGCTGTGTCTGCCGTCGATCATGACATGATCAATCTGGTTTCGAGTTCTTTGATCAGGGGACAGCCATGTGGCTTGGTGTATTCGCTTATGCTGGAACCTGGTACTACTGATGACCATATTGCGAGCAGCGGCGAAGTCAATCAACCTAGTGCCGTTGGGGGATGTTATGTCGTGGAGACTGAATTTTCCAACTGTGGGACCAAAGACTCCTTCCTTGCCCACCTTGGCATTAAAGTCGCCGAGCACGATTTTGATATCATGCTGGGGGCAGCGATCATAAGTCTGTTCAAGTTTATCGTAGAAGGAGTCCTTCTCTGCGTCGTCCGTCTCCTCTGTCGGCGCATAGGCGCAGATAAATGTTATGTTGAAAAACCTCGCCTTGATGCGGATCGCAGCGAGACGCTCGCTCACAGGAGTGAACGCTAATACTTGGCGGCGAAGTCTCTTTCCCACCACGAATCCTACACCACGCGCTTTGCCACGTGTCTGGCCACTGTAGTATACGTCACAAGGTCCGATGGTCGTCTTTCCTTGTCCCGTCCATCGCATTTCCTGCAGGGCGGTGATGTCAGCCTTTGCGTTCATGAGGACATCAACCAGTCGGGCAGCGGTACCATCCCTTGAAAGGGTCCGGACATTCCAGGTACATGCCCTAATATCCTTCTCGTAGTCCTTATTTCGTTTTGCCGGGTCGTCAACATTAAAGGGGGTTCTCATCCGAGGCTTTATTAAAATTTTCAGTGGACTAAATTTTTTACGTGGCGGGTCCCAAACCCAGCGCACAACCCGTCTCCGGGATTTTGATAAAAAAATATTCACACATTTATATAGCGAGCCGCTTGCTACAAGACAGACACCCGCTTGCAGCCGCACCACGTGGTGAACAGACGCTGCGAAAAAGACCTCGGTGAGCCCTTAAACCAAGTATGTCAGAGTGGCCCCACCGGGCTCCCTCTCTTTCTGCCGCGAGCCTAGGTAGCTCCCGTTGCTCAGAGTGCACGAACGAGGACGCAAGAGTCGGGATTGAGCAAGGTCACTTAGCAACCACACTCCATTACACTCCGCTTTGATATGCAACGGCCAAAATCGCTTAGGTGGTTAAGCGCCAATAAATGATGATGAAATACTTCTATGAACAAAGCGTTTGTATAAAAATTTTTATCTTGGGTTCAGACGAACTTAAAATCCATTCTTAGCGGACATACTCATCAACACCTTTGATTTGATAGCTATACAAAATGAACATATTGTTGGGCCAGCCTTGGTCCACCTGATGGTAAATATCTGGGAAATGGGTTCACATATGAACCTGAAAACCTTTCCTTGTATAAACTTTCATAAGCACCTTTCATTTGATACCCATATCGTATAAACACATTCTGGGTCATGCCTGGTCCACAATTTGGTCAATATCTCAGGACTCCACAAAATTATTAAACTTTACCTTCCAATAGAACCTTCTCCTGGCAAAAGCAAAGACAATAAAAAAAATTAGTGAAATCGGTCCATCCGTTCAGGCGTGATGTCGTGACCAAGGGAAATGGGCATTCATTTTTATATATATAGATAGAATAAGGCAAATACTTCTATGAAGAAAGCGTTTGTATAATGATTTTTCTCTTGGGTTCAGACGAACTTAAAATCTATTCTTAGCGGACATACTCATCAATACCTTTGATTTGATAGCTGTACAAAATGAACATATTGTTGGGTCAGCCTTGGTCCACCTGATGGTCAATATCTGGGAAATAGGTTCACAGATGAAGCTGAAAACCGCTCCTTGTGTAAACTTTAATAAGCACATTTCATTTGATACCCATATCGTATAAACACATTCTGGATCATGCCTGGTCCACATTTTAGTCAATATCTCAGGACTCCACAAAATTATTAAACTTTACCTTCCAATAGAACCTTCTCCTGGCAAAAGCAAAGACAATAAAAAAAATTAGTGAAATGGGCATTCATTTTTATATATATAGATTAAAGAAAAAAAGTTAGCCAATGTCCTCGAAAAATTCTGAGTTATTAAAATTAATCTTTGTCCTCGAGGACATTTGAAGGAAATGCTGAAATGAGGACTTTTCAAAAAAAAAATTTAAGAAAAAAAACTTAGCCAATGCCCTCGAAAAAATTTGCGTTTTTTAAAAAAGAATTAATCTTTGTCCTCGAGGACATATAGAGAAAATGCTGAATCAGCGAGGACTTTTCATAGCGAGAAAAAAGGAGTATCAATGAAATTTTTATAAAAAAGTTAAAGAAAGAAAAACTTTTTTAAAAATAAGCTTTTATTATTGGTTAATGATAACGATGTTTTTATTTTATTCAGGACTATGCATACTATTATGATGAGACCTTTCAGCTTATAGTTGTATGCGGAGGCTCTTTATAAATTTGAGCACCTCCTCAGGTTTTTTATTCCATATCACGAACGGATTGAGAGTGACCCAACATAGGTAGCAAACTCTCTTTCTTGCTAACGCAATGCATTCGCAGAGTATATGAACCGGCATTTCATCGTCCAGTTCGCAAAACCGACAAATTGTTGAATCTGACAAATTCAGCTTACTCAGGTGATAATGCAGACCTCGATGTCCCGTAAAATACCCAGTGAGGGTTCTTAGATCCACCCTCCTTAGATTAATGAGCCTGGATGATGCTCTTTGGGAGGGTTCTATAAAGAGTTTGGCCTGCCTTTGTCCTAGGCTGCTAAGCCAATGCTGCATAAATTGTTTATTTTCCAAATCTCCGAATCGGATTCAGCATAAGGATTCCCTGTGACCCAGAGCGCTCGATCTACGATCGAAACTTCAAATTTTCGCATGATCCTGAGCGTAGGAGTTATTTCATCACTTACTTGCAATAGAGGACTATTTATGAAATTCTTTACTATCTTCATATGTCTTGTCATATTTCCGAAGTCTTAATGCAGCAAGTGTGAATAGGGAATGGAAGTATACCCACAAGGGCACTTAAAGCATCAGCAGGGCACGTTCTCATTGCACCTGTTATACCGACACAGACTAGCCGATGCAGCTTACTTAACTTAGTTGCCGCTATTCTTTGAGCAGTCTTAGGCCACCAGACTAGAGAAGGGTATGTGACTATTGGCTTCACAACTGTATTAAATTCATTTCGAGAGATAGGCCCCATATTTTGCCATAAAGTCTAGTGCAGGCGAAGAAGGCCCTCGTTGCTTTATTTATGGTGGCCTCCAAATGAGCATTCCATGTAAGGGTTTTGTCCAATGTTACCCCTAGGTATTTCGCTTCCGTCGAAAAACCTATGCGGCTGCCTCCTAGGGACGGCTCTAACATAGAAAGCTTACTTCGCCTCGTGAAAGGCACCAAGACTGTTTTATTTGGGTTGATAGATAACCCTTTGTTAGCGCACCATCTTTCAAGGCTGGAACCTGGTACTACTGATGACCATATTGCGAGCAGCGGCGAAGTCAATCAACCTAGTGCCGTTGGGGGATGTTATGTCGTGGAGACTGAATTTTCCAACTGTGGGACCAAAGACTCCTTCCTTGCCCACCTTGGCATTAAAGTCGCCGAGCACGATTTTGATATCATGCTGGGGGCAGCGATCATAAGTCTGTTCAAGTTTATCGTAGAAGGAGTCCTTCTCTGCGTCGTCCGTCTCCTCTGTCGGCGCATAGGCGCAGATAAATGTTATGTTGAAAAACCTCGCCTTGATGCGGATCGCAGCGAGACGCTCGCTCACAGGAGTGAACGCTAATACTTGGCGGCGAAGTCTCTTTCCCACCACGAATCCTACACCACGCGCTTTGCCGCGTGTCTGGCCACTGTAGTATACGTCACAAGGTCCGATGGTCGTCTTTCCTTGTCCCGTCCATCGCATTTCCTGCAGGGCGGTGATGTCAGCCTTTGCGTTCATGAGGACATCAACCAGTCGGGCAGCGGTACCATCCCTTGAAAGGGTCCGGACATTCCAGGTACATGCCCTAATATCCTTCTCGTAGTCCTTATTTCGTTTTGCCGGGTCGTCAACATTAAAGGGGGTTCTCATCCGAGGCTTTATTAAAATTTTCAGTGGACTAAATTTTCTACGTGGCGGGTCCCAAACCCAGCGCACAACCCGTCTCCGGGATTTTGATAAAAAAATATTCACACATTTATATAGCGAGCCGCTTGCTACAAGACAGACACCCGCTTGCAGCCGCACCACGTGGTGAACAGACGCTGCGAAAAA
Organism: Campiglossa producta; assembly: GCA_964058755.1. Taxonomy (NCBI): domain Eukaryota; kingdom Metazoa; phylum Arthropoda; class Insecta; order Diptera; family Tephritidae; genus Campiglossa; species Campiglossa producta. Next base: position 64,308,648 of record CAXKVI010000001.1, read on the forward strand.
GACCTCGGTGAGCCCTTAAACCAAGTATGTCAGAGTGGCCCCACCGGGCTCCCTCTCTTTCTGCCGCGAGCCTAGGTAGCTCCCGTTGCTCAGAGTGCACGAACGAGGACGCAAGAGTCGGGATTGAGCAAGGTCACTTAGCAACCACACTCCATTACACTCCGCTTTGATATGCAACGGCCAAAATCGCTTAGGTGGTTAAGCGCCAATAAATGATGATGAAATACTTCTATGAACAAAGCGTTTGTATAAAAATTTTTATCTTGGGTTCAGACGAACTTAAAATCCATTCTTAGCGGACATACTCATCAACACCTTTGATTTGATAGCTATACAAAATGAACATATTGTTGGGCCAGCCTTGGTCCACCTGATGGTAAATATCTGGGAAATGGGTTCACATATGAACCTGAAAACCTTTCCTTGTATAAACTTTCATAAGCACCTTTCATTTGATACCCATATCGTATAAACACATTCTGGGTCATGCCTGGTCCACAATTTGGTCAATATCTCAGGACTCCACAAAATTATTAAACTTTACCTTCCAATAGAACCTTCTCCTGGCAAAAGCAAAGACAATAAAAAAAATTAGTGAAATCGGTCCATCCGTTCAGGCGTGATGTCGTGACCAAGGGAAATGGGCATTCATTTTTATATATATAGATAGAATAAGGCAAATACTTCTATGAACAAAGCGTTTGTATAATGATTTTTCTCTTGGGTTCAGACGAACTTAAAATCTATTCTTAGCGGACATACTCATCAATACCTTTGATTTGATAGCTGTACAAAATGAACATATTGTTGGGTCAGCCTTGGTCCACCTGATGGTCAATATCTGGGAAATAGGTTCACAGATGAAGCTGAAAACCGCTCCTTGTGTAAACTTTAATAAGCACATTTCATTTGATACCCATATCGTATAAACACATTCTGGATCATGCCTGGTCCACATTTTAGTCAATATCTCAGGACTCCACAAAATTATTAAACTTTACCTTCCAATAGAACCTTCTCCTGGCAAAAGCAAAGACAATAAAAAAAATTAGTGAAATGGGCATTCATTTTTATATATATAGATTAAAGAAAAAAAGTTAGCCAATGTCCTCGAAAAATTCTGAGTTATTAAAATTAATCTTTGTCCTCGAGGACATTTGAAGGAAATGCTGAAATGAGGACTTTTCAAAAAAAAAATGTAAGAAAAAAAACTTAGCCAATGTCCTCGAAAAAATTTGCGTTTTTTAAAAAAGAATTAATCTTTGTCCTCGAGGACATATAGAGAAAATGCTGAATCAGCGAGGACTTTTCATAGCGAGAAAAAAGGAGTATCAATGAAATTTTTACAAAAAAATTAAAGAAAGAAAAACTTTTTTAAAAATAAGCTTTTATTATTGGTTAATGATAACGATGTTTTTATTTTATTCAGGACTATGCATACTATTATGATGAGACCTTTCAGCTTATAGTTGTATGCGGAGGCTCTTTATAAATTTGAGCACCTCCTCAGGTTTTTTATTCCATATCACGAACGGATTGAGAGTGACCCAACATAGGTAGCAAACTCTCTTTCTTGCTAACGCAATGCATTCGCAGAGTATATGAACCGGCATTTCATCGTCCAGTTCGCAAAACCGACAAATTGTTGAATCTGACAAATTCAGCTTACTCAGGTGATAATGCAGACCTCGATGTCCCGTAAAATACCCAGTGAGGGTTCTTAGATCCACCCTCCTTAGATTAATGAGCCTGGATGATGCTCTTTGGGAGGGTTCTATAAAGAGTTTGGCCTGCCTTTGTCCTAGGCTGCTAAGCCAATGCTGCATAAATTGTTTATTTTCCAAATCTCCGAATCGGATTCAGCATAAGGATTCCCTGTGACCCAGAGCGCTCGATCTACGATCGAAACTTCAAATTTTCGCATGATCCTGAGCGTAGGAGTTATTTCATCACTTACTTGCAATAGAGGACTATTTATGAAATTCTTTACTATCTTCATATGTCTTGTCATATTTCCGAAGTCTTAATGCAGCAAGTGTGAATAGGGAATGGAAGTATACCCACAAGGGCACTTAAAGCATCAGCAGGGCACGTTCTCATTGCACCTGTTATACCGACACAGACTAGCCGATGCAGCTTACTTAACTTAGTTGCCGCTATTCTTTGAGCAGTCTTAGGCCACCAGACTAGAGAAGGGTATGTGACTATTGGCTTCACAACTGTATTAAATTCATTTCGAGAGATAGGCCCCATATTTTGCCATAAAGTCTAGTGCAGGCGAAGAAGGCCCTCGTTGCTTTATTTATGGTGGCCTCCAAATGAGCATTCCATGTAAGGGTTTTGTCCAATGTTACCCCTAGGTATTTCGCTTCCGTCGAAAAACCTATGCGGCAGCCTCCTAGGGACGGCTCTAACATAGAAAGCTTACTTCGCCTCGTGAAAGGCACCAAGACTGTTTTATTTGGGTTGATAGATAACCCTTTGTTAGCGCACCATCTTTCAAGGATACGCAGGGCTTTTTGCAGACTACTAAGTCATCCCCATATCCCTGTACGATAAAGCCATTGCCCTTCAAAAGATGAAGAAGTTCGTCTATGACTAGGGTCCACAGTAGAGGAGAAAGTACACCTCCCTGAGGGTATCCTCTTGGGGCCACGATTGAGCCAGCACTCCCGGCGGGGTGTAATAAGTCCTTTTGTAATAAGGCCCTTAAGGTGAAAGGTGTGGAAAAAATATCTGTATATATGGAACCTATAAAAACAACAAGCTCAGCAGAAGCGTTTAACCCTCTAACTGGCAAATTTTCAAAACTGAGAAAAAGTGTGCAAATATTTTTTTTTTTATGTTAAATTTTAGGACAAAAAGTAAGCTAGAAACGAGTTTTAGAAAAAAAATATTTTCATTCCTAAACTAATAGAGAAAAAGCCTTGCCTGTTAAGGTATAAGAAATTTGTATAGGGGTAGTAAAGCAACGAATTTAAATTTATTAAAATATATAGGTATAAAATATACAGTAGAGACTATTTGCATTTATTTTTTGGCATGGTATTCAGCAAAATAGTCTTTAGAACTCGAAGAGCATAGGTTGACATTGAACTTCCGGCATTTGCGTTGTGTTTGTGATGTTTTATAAAACTTGCATTTTTTCTTGTTGAGTTCTCTCTCCAGCCACGTTGGTACGTGGTCATATCCATGGTAACGAACGTCGACAACGGGATGTTTTGCTCTTTTACCTATTCCCGTATCTACCACTACACTTTGAAGTGTACTTGCTTCTCGTCCCCGAGGTCGTCTCACCCGGTATGCTACTCGACCAGCAAAAATTCCATTGGAGTCGACATATCTTTAATTGATTGTGGCAATGTAGACTCTCGCCGAAAAGCTACATCATTGACGGGTAACTTTATCTGCCTCTTACGCCACGTTAAGTTCAGTTAGTTCCGAGAAAGAGAATGATTGACTTCTGAAAGAAAAAAATAAAAAATATATATCGTCGCTCGCAACGAAGACTAGGACGGTTCGTTGTAAAACTAGTACACATCTTTCTCTGCGTGGAAGACTAACACGCTACAGTTTTCTGCCTGGAAAACTAGCACACTTCGTTCTTTGCGTCGAAGACTAACACACTTTTTATTTTATTTCCAACAAATTTTATTTTTTTACTTTCAATCACTTTTCTATTTCTGATTTTACTTTTTTTTTAATTTTATCAATTTTCCATTTTATTTTATTTCACTAAGTCTAGCCACGAAGGGCCTTGTGCATGATCTAGCTTATTTGTGCTTTTTTTTTTTTAAATTTGCTTCTCTGAATCCCCACGCACAGATTTTATTTTTGTAAACACTGTTTGTACCTAAGCTCAATAAAGTAGACGCGCTGGCTCATGTTATCTTATTGCTGCCAACAAAACAACTCACCCTACTGCAATGAATGCAAACACAACAAATGCATACCTACATACATACACCCATAACAGCGGCTCTATAAAGCGAATGCGTGTATATCACATGTAGTGGTGTGATTTTCAAATCATAATATAATTAATTATTTTTAATTTTTGGTTTGTTTTCGGCCACCCTGCTCGGCGAGACATATCGATACATACCAAATTTTATATACCTTAGAATTGTGGTTATTGCAAAAAAGGGATGAACCAGTTATGTTTGCGCATTTATATATAATAGATAAAAATGAAATGGTGTATAATTGTAACGCTAAAACTCGAAAACGGCTGAACCAAATGAAATACTTCCTTTGGGGGATTTGTTTGTTATTACCACGCGCAGGTCATGTCTTAAAATCAGAACAAAATATTAAGGGGGCGTGGCACCTCCCATACAAACTGAATTTTTCAACTTGAATATCTTCAAAATTGTTTAAGGTAGGAACATGAAAATTGGTACAGAGCTACAGGATAACAGCACCACTCTCACCTATAAAACCGGGGGTTATCCAATAAGGGGGCGTGGTACCTCCCATACAAACTAAATTTTTAAGCAGAATATCTGTGAAAGGGTTCAAGGTAGGGACCTGAAAATCGGTACAGACCTATTGGATAACAACACCATTCTCACCCATAAAACTGGGGGTTACCCAAAAAGGGGGCGTGGCACCTCCCATACTAATGAAATACTTCATAGTCGATATCTCTGGAAGTATTCATGTTAGACCACTGAAATTTGGTAAGGGATTATATGAGATCAACCCCTACCACCTCCAAAAAATCTGGGGATAACGAAAACGGGGGCGTGGCACCTCCCATACAAATGAAATATTTCATAGTCGATATCTCTGGAAGTATTCATGTTAGACCACTGAAATTTGGTAAGGGGTTATATGAGGTCGATCCCTACCACCTCCAAAAAAAACTGGGGATAACGAAAAGGGGGGCGTGGCACCTCTCATACGAAGGAAACATTTCATAGCCCATATCTCTGCAAGTATTTATGTTAGACCACTGAAATTTGGTGAGGGTTTATATGTGATCGATCCCTAATACCTCCCAAAAACTCGAGTTAACGATAAAGACCACTGAAATTTCTTGAAGAGTTAAATAAGATTAATCCCATCATCTCCAAAAAGACTGGAGATAAAGAAAAAGGGGGCGTGGCACCTCCCATACGAAGGAAACATTTCATAGCCCATATCTCTGCAAGTATTTATGTTAGACCACTGAAATTTGGTGAGGGTTTATATGTGATCGATCCCTAATACCTCCCAAAAAACTCGAGTTAACGATAAAGGGGGCGTGGCACCTCCCATACGAATATAATTCTTCATAGTCCATATCTCTAGAAGTATTTAGGTTAGACCACTGAAATTTTGTGAGGAGTTATATAAGATCAATCCCGGACACCTCCAAAAAAACTGGGGATAAGGAAAAAGGGGGCGTGGTTTCTCCTATATGAAGGAAACATTTCATAGCCCATATCTCTGCAAGTATATATGTTAGACCACTGAAATTTGGCGAGGGTTTATATGTGATCGATCCCTAATACCTCCCAAAAAACTCGAGTTAACGATAAAGGGGGCTTGGCACCTCCCATACGAATAAAATTCTTCATAGTCCATATCTCTAGAAGTATTTAGGTTAGACCACTGAAATTTTGTGAGGAGTTATATAAGATCAATCCCGGACACCTCCAAAAAAACTGGGGATAAGGAAAAAGGGGGCGTGGTTTCTCGTATATGAAGGAGATAGGGATATGGTTTAAAATAGATATAGGGATCGGGTTAGAGAAACAGAGAGGGAAATAAATTTGTGGCAGGACAACGTCTGCCGGGTCAGCTAGTACCTTCATATAAAGCGACAGTAATGACACTGGATCATGTGTCTGCAATGGTCTCAAAGGTACGTGGTCGCAACAAGATCCTCAAGTCACTTGCCGGCAGTACTTGGGGAAAAGACAAAGAAACGTTGCTGACTACATATAAGGCCATTGGCCGACCAGTCTTTGACTATGCTGCACCCATATGGTCGCCTAATGTACATAACACCAACTGGATGAAGTTACAAGTCTGCCAAAATACTGCCATCAGAACTGCTACGGGATGTCTCCTCATGTCTTCCGAGTCTCACCTCCATCAGGAGGCAAAACTGCTCAATGTAAAAGAGCATGCGGAAATGCTGAGCAGGCAATTCCTTCTGAACTGCCACAAGCCAGCACATCCAAACCGTCATCTTTTGGACATAGATCCGCCCCCGAGAGACATAAGGAGACATCTCCGTAAGCATTATGATGAGATCCGGCATCATATTACCTTGCCGTTTGATCTGCAGAATCATAAGCGGGCTCTAACCGACATCCACACCGAGTCGGTAGACACCTTTGTCGGATCTCTACCTGTGATTCCCGTTCTGAACAGTCCTCCACCGGATATTGCTGAAGAAGAACGCACCTTACCAAGGGAGACAAGAGTGACTTTGGCACAGCTTAGGTCTGGATATAGTTTAAGGTTAAACTCCTACTTATTCAGACTTAATGATACAATCTTAAATACATGCCCTGCATGTGGTAGGACCCCCCATGATACTCTACATCTCTTCAATTGTTCATCTGAACCTACTCTTCTAACCCCTCTGTCCCTCTGGACAAACCCTGTTGAAACTGCACGTTTCCTTGGACTCCCCTTAGAAGAGCTTGATTAAGATCTTCGGAATGATCATACACTCTAGACAGGGCAATGCATTGTTAACAACAAAAACAACAACGCTAAATATGAGAATGCATTATTGGGCGTAAGCCGGCAAGGCTGCCTTCAGTCCGCCTTTGCATTTTCATATCCGATATTTGCATTTTTACATTTACACGATCACAAGATATATTTATCAACAATTTACACTTTACATAACTTACTCTTAAATTTTCGGATAAAACAAGCAAGCATAAGTTTCATTATTTTTCACTTAAAAATCGCATCAACACTATGGTAAATTTTGGACGTGAACTCACTTGAAGCGGGCGTTAAAATGAAAAGAAAATCAAAACAAGCAAGAGCAAAAACAAAAAAAAACTTGTGTCGCATAAAAATCATTTTCCAAAGAAATAATGTCATTGCAATTTATAACGAAAATTGCAACGGTCGCTGAGAATTTTAATTTTGAATAAAGGCTGCCTTGAGGCAGCCTTGCCAGTTAGAGGGTTAATGAGCAAATGTCTATGAAACTTGCAAAACATGGAAATTTTTATAAGTTTCTCGATTTTTTATTGGATACAGATTTCATTAAATCGACAGATTTTAAAAAGTCATTGAATGGATGCGTTTCAATATACAAAGAACATTCAAACAAGCAAACTAAACGTCAAAAATTTATAAAAACAGTTTTAGAAAATTATAATATGTTGTTCTTAACTTCAGTTACCTACAATGAAGAATTTCAGAGAAATATCTGATTATTGCCATGCAGTCATTTCAAAATTTTTAGTGATTGCTTAAAAAAAATGGAACTTAACCACAAAAGCAATTCCACTTCAATTTTATGCCCAATACGTAGAGCAATTGTACAAGAAGGCATATTTATTTATGCTTAAATTCAATCTATGTTTTCTTTTTTCTTTGAATAGTTTTATTCTGTATTATTTTATTATTTTTATACCCAGCTGTACTTGTACACAGGGTATTATAACTTTGTTAGGATAACGGTTGGTTGTACAGGTATAAAGGAATCGAGATAGATATAGACTTCCATATATCAATATGATCAGGATCGAAAAAAAATTTGATTGAGCCATGTCCGTCCGTCTGTCCGTCCGTCCGTCCGTCCGTCCGTCTGTCCGTTAACACGATAACTTGAGCAAATAATGAGATATCTTTACCAAATTTGGCATGCGTACTTATTTGGGTTCAGAATAGATTGCTATTGAAAATGGGTAAAATCGGACCATAACCACGCCCCTTTTTCGATATCGAAAATTTCGAAAAACGTATAAAATGGGTTAATTCAATATTAGAAGCAGCTACAATGATAAAATTTGCAATATGTATTGATTTAGATGTTCTAAGGCCGATTTTATAAAAATTTTTGAAAAGGGGGCGTGGTACCGCCCACGTATCTTTGAAGAAATTTTAAAATTTTGACTCTTAATAACTTCAGAACAGTTTATGCTAGTATAACAAAATTTCGTAGAGGACATACTATTGTTGTGGTAAATTCAGCTATAGAAAATAAACGAAATCGCTTCGCGACCACGCCTACTTTTTCATAAAAGTTATATTGAAAGGAGGTGGAAATATTGAAAAGTCCATATCTAATTAACTGATTTCGCTATAATAATATAATTTGGTACATACATCAACTTTCATATTCTTTAAATAATTTTTTCAAAATTTTGGAAAGTGGGCGTGGCACCGCCCACTTATGAGTCAAGCAATTTTTAAATTCGACTGCTAACAACTTCAGAACGGTGTGAGAAAGATTTACGAAACTAGGTACCAGGCATGTTATGTTTATGTAGAGTACTACCACAGAAAATAAGAAAAATCGGTGAGCGATCACGCCCACTTTATGTGCACAGCTGGGTATGTAATGTTCGGTTTCACCCGAACTTAGACTTCCTTACTTGTTCTGAAATAAAATTAAAATCTTTGAAAGTCTCAAAAATGCAGGATTCCTCTTTTCTGCAAGCCGGGCTATAATTTTATATTAACAAGGGAGACGCGGCGCGAGGATGGCATTGCACGCTTCCGGCGCAGCGGGGCGGGCGCGGCCCGCGATGTGTTGTAATGGCATGTTCAAGGTCGCGTTGTAAGCCAAGGTGGTTTAGTAAATTGATATGGATTTTTAGCCTTTTTGGTCGTTGTTCTCCTATACCAGGTACTTGCCATAAAGTGAAATAAAACCTTTAGAACCTTATTTCACATTTCAAGTGAAATAAGACCTTATTGTTAATAAAGGCTTTATTTCTCAACCGATAGCGATATAAGGCCTTAAAAGCCTTATTGCAAAAGGACTTATTACACCCCGCCGCACTCCCTCCTAGCTCAAAGCTGATTTTTCTTTGCTTTAGCATGGCCAGGACCCAGCGAGTGATCATTGGGCTAACGTCCTTGCTAATCATGGCTTCCTCAATAGCCTGGTACGTCGTATTATCGAAAGCGCCTGATATATCGATGAATGCACACAGGGCTATGTTTTAGACTCTATGGCCTTTTCAATTTTTTCAGTAAAGCAATGGATAGCAGCACAGAGGGTGTTTCTTTAAGTTTACTGCCCTAATGTGCTGATCTAAAATTTTCTCCATTCCCTTTGGGAGAAAGGAACTGAGACTTATTGGTCGATATGACGATGGCAGATTTTCCGGTTTCCCTGGCTTCGGTATAAATACAACCTTAACCTCTGTCCACCTGTTGGGTATATATCCTAACAGCAGGGATGCTCTATATAAATTTTATAGGACTGGAGCTGTATAGTTGATTCCTTGCTGTAACTGACAAGGATAGACCCCATCCGGTCCTGGAAATTTGAAAGTACTGAAAGTCGATAAAGCCCATTGGACCTTGTTAACATTGGTTAGCTTTGTCGCCAGGCTCTTTTCTCTACCACTAATTGTTGGAGAATCATCTACTACGGGATGTGAGTGTTTATAGCCTGGTATACAGTCCGGAAAGTGAGTAGCAAGCAAAAGTTTGCATGTGTCTTCCGGCTGCTTCGTGTAGCTCCCATCTGAGTTCTTCAGAGTACTAATGACGTTGCTATGGCCTCTCGCAAGGGCTTTTTGAAGCCGCACTGCCGTAGGGAGATCTTTAATATTTTCGCACTGTTTTCTCCACGTTGCCCTCTTAGATTTTCTAAGTTCTCTATTATAAGAAGTTAGAGCATTTCTATAGGAGGCCCAGTCTCCAGTGTCTTTAGCTGCATTAAACAGCCTTCTGGCTTGACATCTTAATTGTGCAAGCTTTTTGTTCCACCAAGGAACATCACGTTGTATACGTTGTTTGGCTTGGGGACAACTCTCGCAGAAAGCTGTTGTGATATCTGAGTGAAGCTGTTCAGCCTCTCTCTCGAGCTCCCACCCCGTAGTTATTGGTTGGTGCAAGCAATTGCCGCGTTCTTTCATGGTAAAGCGAAATAGTTCCCACTTCGTTTTCCTCGGATTTCTGAAAACGGACTCATGGTCATAGAAGTGACCCATGTCGAATACAATATGTTTGTGGTCCGACATTGAACCTCACCTCTAATAGCGTTAACAAAACTGGGTCGATTACCACAGTTCATTACACTGATAACTCCAGGAGATGCTCCCCCCATGTTATATATGTTCGTACGACCCCAAGCTGTATGGTGGGAGTTTGCGTCACAGCAGAGGACCCATGGGATACCCTTCCGTTGATTCAACAGTTGGGGCTGTTTCCTCCTCACCCGGAATGTAAGCTGATACCAAAATGGCCTCTTGTTCGCCTCTTGGGGTTGGAATTTTTGCCCAAACTGCAACCAAATCAGCCGTCATGAACTATAGGAGCGGATCAAAATCCAGTTTCTTGTTTAGAAGCATCGCCGCCCTGGGACGGGAACCGCTGGCATAGATTAATTTACCGTCAGTATTGCTTAAACCTTTTACAGAACCATGTAAAATCCATGGTTCTTGAATGAAGGCCACTCCCAGACCTTCTCTGCTGAATCTTCTGCTAAGAACATCCGAAGCTTGACTTTGGCCCGTTTTTTTCGACTCCGGGTCTAGAGTTCTCACTATGTAATTGATTTGTTTGCCCGCTTTGAGAGGTCGGTGGAGTCTCGATAAACAATGCTTCTGCTGTGGACTCCAGCTGAAGCTTAGTTTGTACATCCTCCAAGCCTTGCGTCACCTCTGCCTATTTTGAGCTGCAGGCTGTTTGTTCTACAGCCTTCTTTTCTACCGCAACATTTTCATCACTGCCGCTTGCTTCATCAGCTACCCGGGGCAGAGACGGTTTGGTTTTAAGCCGCAGTTTCACTTGGCATACGCCAAACTGATTGTATTATTATGGTGACGGATTGTTTCAGCTGACACCGGATCTACAGCTATTGCGATTTCCGCCACTGCTGCCCTACTTGTCCGATTGAGGATTCTCCAGTATCTGGTATCTAGATCCGGGTTTTGAACAGAAATAACTCTGAGGATATGCTCGTTTGAGGGGCAATCGTCCTCTTTAAAATACCCGACAAAGATAATGCGACGGGGTACTTCCGCATCCGAGACTACCTTCAGTTTCGCCCCCTCCCAAGGAGTTAGTTTTGGGACGATGTCTTTTAACCACTCTGCAGTATTAGAATCATCGCAGACAATTGAAAGCCATCCTTGGCGAATCGAGCAGCCCGTGAAGCGGGGACTATTAGTGCCAACTTGAAGTTTAAACACTTTATTCAAAATGGCCCTCCTTATGATCTTCAGTTGTTCAGAAGACCAGATGGTACTAGGATAATCCTGTGGGATTATGCCCAGCTAAATAGTGGTCAGTGCATCTCTAAAAGATCCCGATGACACACCGACAGGATGAGCCGCGGTTACTAAGGCACTGGCTGCCTCTCCATCAAGAGGAGGCATCTTCCTTGTCCTCTTTTGTAAATTTGGTGGGGTCGTACTATTGGATCGCCCCCTTTTATTGGTCGCCTCTCTTTATGCCGGCCCTTGGGGCTGTTTGGCAGTTGCTAAGGCGGTTTCGTATCTGACACCCTTAGCCAGGAGTTTTAGTATCATGGGGGGGGGGGGGGGGGGGGGGGGGGGGGTCTATTCAGCCCCATCATGCCTGTGGTTTCATCTTTTGATTCGGTATCTACCGAAAGGCCAGACCTGGCCTGATCACTTGAAAGCAGTTCAACTTTATCATGATCTAAAGTATAGTTTTTCTCATTTAATCGGTACATATATTTCCCACGAGTGTAGGGGACAGAAGTTCAGCTGGGACATAGCCCCCGATATCCCAGTAAGACTGATTACAACCAGAGGGCGCCAGGTATCTGGAGGCCACCGTTATGAGACACACTAACGTAGTACCATTCATCCCATGAGCATGGTACGGATCACACTCGGGATTACGGGTTTTATTATTTATGAATGAATTCACGTTTTCTGAGGATTTGGTTACATATTTTAAGAACAAGTACGTATATTCTAAGAAATATTCTTAAATTTCTATGAAAAAGTTCATTGAACCCATACCTACCTACTGGCTACGTGACTGGCAGCAATGTTTTTAAAAAGGAATAGGGATAGAGATACATACATGCAGGCAGCTAGTAATTTATAAAGCTAATTTTACAATCGCGATATCTAAGGGTTGGTGACCATTTTTGTAGAGAATTTTCAGGCCTGCAACTTGGTCTTAGGTAATTTTTCGAAAGAACGACGAACCTAAGCTCTTTAAAAAAATTTGGATCTGTCGGAATTTTTGTTATTTCAAATGTCTTTTTTGACCGGACTGCCGTGGTGTAGCGGTTAAGTGCGCGGCATACTACACATTGTCGTGCATATCAATGCCCGAAAAAACCAACATCAAAAATTATTTAGAAAAAGAATGTTTCTAAAAACGGGGTCACCCATCGGCAGTAGTTTGCCAAACTCTCCGGGTGTATTTCTGCCATGAGAAGCTTCTCAGCTAAAACTCATTTGCTTTGCAAGTGCCGTTCGGAGTCGGCAAAAAACTGTTGGTCCCGCCAACTTGTAGGAAAAAAATGAAAGCAGCACACTGCAAGTTGGAAGAAAAGCTCGGCAAAAATCTCGTTAGAGGTTATGATAACCTGTCGGTATATCGCCGAGCAAAAGAGGGGGTGGAGTTGCGGTATACTGTAGGAGTTTGTGATATGTGAAGTTTCTGATGGCGTAAGTAAAGTTTTTGTGTCATGTGTATATAACCCGAATAAGTCTTGCACGCTGGATTTATTTTAACTCTCAGCCTAGCCTGTTGGATATTTTTATCACTTCTGACCTCAATCACACAAATTTTACCAGTTTTTTTTTTATATCAGATCGTGACTTAATTTTTTGCTCATTAGATGTTGCGTTTAACCGTAGCTCTGTGGACGTTACTTTTACTGATCGGAATTTTAAGTCTTTAAATGCTTATGATCTGTTTTATGATCTATCCCGCGTTTGTTGGGAGGAATGCTGGCGCTGCGATTCTGTTGATAGTAAACTTGACTTCCTGAATAAAACCCTAATGGAAATGTTTGAGCAAAACGTGCCCATGGTACACTAAGGAGGGTTTTCTTGCTATTAGAAAACGTAATCGGTTCCATGCGAAATGGAGAAGAGCTCCAAATGACTTCTCGTCGTGTCAGTACAAGTTTTGCAGAAATGAAACTACAAATATTATCCGTCTGGCAAAGAAGAGGCATTGTAATGCGAAGTTTGATGCATCCCTTCCAGTTAAAGAGTTGTGACGGAACCTAAAAAAACTCAATGTACATGGAAATGCCAATTTAGCACGTGAATACAATCCTGATGTTCTGAATGAATTTTTTATCAGTGCAAACAACAACACGAGCGCTCCACTGTCTAATGATGATACTCTGTCAGAAGATAGTTCCATTAATAAATTTACATTTTCAGGAGTGAGTGAGAGTGAGGTTTTGAAAGCATTAATGGGAATTAAGTCGAATGCGGTAGGCGAAGATGGAATACCCCTTAAATTTATAAAAATTGCACTGCCATTTATCCTGACATCTACAAAACTGTTTTGCCGTGAGACTGGGGAATGCCATGCCGCAGCCTATTATGACCTTGCTGAATAGAGGAAACTACAAGATGGTAATACATGATTAGTACTTTAAAAGCATATGAATAATTAATGATACTGCAATCTTTTCATCTTTCTTTCCTTACTTCCCACCCCCATTCTATTCTACCCACTTCATTCTATTCTACTCACTTCAAAGTTTCTTTTTCTTTTAATTTTTCCAATACTCATTAGTTATGTATCCGAGGCCTGAATTATGGATCTCATTGGAAGATTGTTTTTATGTGGTGGGCCCCAAACCCTATGCACAACCCGTTTCTCGGGGGGTTGGATTTAAATTTACACATTTATATAGCGAGCCGCTTGGTTCAAGACAGACGCCCGCTTGCAGCCGCACCTCATGGTGACAGACGCTGCTGGTGAAGTCCCCTGGCAAGCCCTTAAACCGATTATGTCGGAGTGGCCTTGTCAGGTTATCGCCTTCTCACTTTAGTTCACCACCGAACGGGTGTTCAGTGGCTATCCAGAGATACGTGGGCTTTCCCGGACGTAGTGAGCTGCTTGGACCGCACATAGAAGAATCGCTCCCAGTTGAATGGCGATCAGAAGCTTTCCCCACTTGGGTGGACTTCTACACACGGTCCCACCTCCTAGGACGACGACTATAAGGCAACGTTGAAAGCGAATGCAACGAGGAGCGTGTGTGAACACTTCCGCGAGATGAAGAGGGAAGCGAGACGGCTTTTTCGGGCGAAGAAAAGGGAAGCGGAAAAGCGTGAAATCCAAGAGCTTGAAATGCTAGCCAGCAGAAGCAACGCCTGAAAATTGTATCAAAGAATTCGACGAATGACGGAAGGTTTTAACCCCGGGGCAAATTCCTGTAAAAATGACAACGGCGACCTGGTGACAGATATTCAGAGAGTACTAGGGTTATGGAGGGATCACTTCTCTGCCCTTCTAAACGGAGGAACGGAGCAACAATCCAGAGAAGAGGACGAACCCGACCCCACAATCGAAGACGATGGAATCCACAACCCGACTATAGCGAGGTGCGAGTAGCTATATCACGGCTAAAAACAATAAAGCGGCGGGTGCTGATGGCCTGCCGTTGAGTTATTTAAATGCGGCGGCGAGGAGCTGGTAAGGTGCATGCACCAGCTCTTGTGCAGAATATAGTCGGATGAATGCATGCCTGAAGATTGGAATCTAAGTGTTCTCTGCCCAATCCATAAGAAGGGTGATCCCGCAAACTGCGCCAACTATCATGGAATCAGCCTTTTGAGTATCGCATATAAGGTCCTATCAAGCGTATTGTGCGAAAGACAGAAGCCTGACGTAAACCGACTGATTGGACCTTATTAGTGTGGCTTCAGACCTGGTAAATCTACCATCGACCAGATTTTTACAATACGCCAAATCTTGGAAAAAACCCGTGAGAAAAGGATCGACACATACCATCTCTTTGTTGATTTTAAAGCCGCCTTCGACAGCACGAAAAGTAGTTGCCTATATGCCGCTATGTCTGATTTTGGTTTCCCAGCAAAACTTATACGGCTGTGCAAAATGACGCTGAACACCACTACCAGCTCGGTCAGAATTGGGAAGGACCTCTCCGAACCGTTCGAAAGTAAAGGAGGTTTCAGGCAGGGCGACCCCCTACCGTGCGATTTCTTTAACTAGAGTTCGCCCAGTGGTTGAAATTCAACCACAAAACCTTATTTTATTTTCCTACCTTTTTGTTATTTCTTAAATTTTCCTTTCTTTTCCATATTTTGTATATTTTTGGTTTCTATACATTCCTATTCATTTTGCCTTTTCCTCCCTCTTTACACCATTCAGTAATATAGTTTCAATGTTGATAATTATTTATTCTTCTTAGGTCGTATTCACTTAACTGAATGCCGCAGATCTCTTAACGAGATGGCTCAGCACTTCAGTATCAGCCTTATTTGGGTACCTGGTCACAGGGATATTGAAGGCAACTGTATAGCGGATGAGCTGGCCAGAAGAGTTACCACCACTCATCTCCTTCCAGGAAATGATCTGGTAGGCATTCCCATGGCATCTTTCAAACTCCGAGCTAGCACAAATACCTTACAAAGGGCAAATGAGCTCTGGTCAGGTCTCTCGACGTGCGTACAACAAAGGACGCACTAACTGTCTGCTGTCCCTCAATAAATCCGGTGTCTCATCACTGATAAGGGTGTTAACAGGGCACTGCTTAATAGGCACACATGGTGCTAGGATGGGCGTAATAACTCACGATTACTGTCGCAGTTGCAGATGTATTGAAGAGGAGGAGAGTGTTCAACATCTGCTGTGTCATTGTCCTGCACTCAGCAGAAGACGATTGGCTATTCTCGGCCAACCGTTCATCGACGACCTCACGGAGGTTTCAAAAATGGATATTAGGGCTCTATCGAAATTCATTGATTCCACGAGCTGGTTTGATCCTCTAATCCAAGTTTTTGTTATTTCAAATGTCTTTTTTGACCGGACTGCCGTGGTGTAGCGGTTAAGTGCGCGGCATACTACACAAGGTCGTGCATATCAATGCCCGAAAAAACCAACATCAAAAATTATTTAGAAAAAGAATGTTTCTAAAAACGGGGTCACCCATTGGCAGTAGTTTGCCAAACTCTCCGGGTGTATTTCTGCCATGAGAAGCTTCTCAGCTAAAACTCATTTGCTTTGCAAGTGCCGTTCGGAGTCGGCAAAAAACTGTTGGTCCCGCCAACATGTAGGAAAAAAATGAAAGCAGCACACTGCAAGTTGGAAGAAAAGCTCGGCAAAAATCTCGTTAGAGGTTATGATAACCTGTCGGTATATCGCTGAGCAAAAGAGGGGGTGGAGTTGCGGTATACTGTAGGAGTTTGTGATATGTGAAGTTTCTGATGGCGTAAGTAAAGTTTTTGTGTCATGTGTATATAACCCGAATAAGTCTTGCACGCTGGATTTATTTTAACTCTCAGCCTAGCCTGTTGGATATTTTTATCACTTCTGACCTCAATCACACAAATTTTACCAGTTTTTTTTTATATCAGATCGTGACTTAATTTTTTGCTCATTAGATGTTGCGTTTAACCGTAGCTCTGTGGACGTTACTTTTACTTATCGGAATTTTAAGTCTTTAAATGCTTATGAGCTGTTTTATGATCCATCCCGCGTTTGTTGGGAGGAATGCTGGCGCTGCGATTCTGTTGATAGTAAACTTGACTTCCTGAATAAAACCCTAATGGAAATGTTTAACGCGCATGTGCCCATTCGTTCGGCAAGAGCCATGAGCAAAACGTGCCCATGGTAAACTAAGGAGGGTTTTCTTGCTATTAGAAAACGTAATCGGTTCCATGCGAAATGGAGAAGAGCTCCAAATGACTTCTCGTGGTGTCAGTACAAGTTTTGCAGAAATGAAACTACAAATATTATCCGTCTGGCAAAGAAGAGACATTGTAATGCGAAGTTTGATGCATCCCTTCCAGTTAAAGAGTTGTGACGGAACCTAAAAAAACTCAATGTACATGGAAATGCCAATTTAGCACGTGAATACAATCCTGATGTTCTGAATGAATTTTTTATCAGTGCAAACAACAACACGAGCGCTCCACTGTCTAATGATGATACTCTGTCAGAAGATAGTTCCATTAATAAATTTACTTTTTCAGGAGTGAGTGAGGGTGAGGTTTTGAAAGCATTAATGGGAATTAAGTCGAATGCGGTAGGCGAAGATGGAATACCCCTTACATTTATAAAAATTGCACTGCCATTTATCCTGACATCTACAAAACTGTTTTGCCGTGAGACTGTCGAATGCCATGCCGCAGCCTATTATGACCTTGCTGAATAGAGGAAACTACAAGATGGTAATACATGATTAGTACTTTAAAAGCATATGAATAATTAATGATACTGCAATCTTTTCATCTTTCTTTCCTTACTTCCCACCCCCATTCTATTCTACCCACTTCATTCTATTCTACTCACTTCAAAGTTTCTTTTTCTTTTAATTTTTCCAATACTCATTAGTTATGTATCCGAGGCGTGAATTATGGATCTCATTGGAAGATTGTTTTTATGTGGTGGGCCCCAAACCCTATGCACAACCCGTTTCTCGGGGGGTTGGATTTAAATTTACACATTTATATAGCGAGCCGCTTGGTTCAAGACAGACGCCCGCTTGCAGCCGCACCTCATGGTGACAGACGCTGCTGGTGAAGTCCCCTGGCAAGCCCTTAAACCGATTATGTCGGAGTGGCCTTGTCAGGTTATCGCCTTCTCACTTTAGTTCACCACCGAACGGGTGTTCAGTGGCTATCCAGAGATACGTGGGCTTTCCCGGACGTAGTGAGCTGCTTGGACCGCACATAGAAGAATCGCTCCCAGTTGAATGGCGATCAGAAGCTTTCCCCACTTGGCTGGATTTCTACACACGGTCCCACCTCCTAGGACGACGACTATAAGGCAACGTTGAAAGCGAATGCAACGAGGAGCGTGTGTGAACACTTCCGCGAGATGAAGAGGGAAGCGAGACGGCTTTTTCGAGCGAAGAAAAGGGAAGCGGAAAAGCGTGAAATCGAAGAGCTTGAAATGCTAGCCAGCAGAAGCAACGCCTGAAAATTTTATCAAAGAATTCGACGAATGACGGAAGGTTTTAACCCCGGGGCAAATTCCTGTAAAAATGACAACGGCGACCTGGTGACAGATATTCAGAGAGTACTAGGGTTATGGAGGGATCACTTCTCTGCCTGCCCTTCTAAACGGAGGAACGGAGCAACAATCCAGAGAAGAGGACGAACCCGACCCCACAATCGAAGACGATGGAATCGAAGTTCCACAACCCGACTATAACGAGGTGCGAGTAGCTATATCACGGCTAAAAACAATAAAGCGGCGGGTGCTGATGGCCTGCCGTTGAGTTATTTAAATGCGGCGGCGAGGAGCTGGTAGGGTGCATGCACCAGCTCTTGTGCAGAATATGGTCGGATGAATGCATGCCTGAAGATTGGAATCTAAGTGTTCTCTGCCCA
The DNA here is from genome assembly GCA_964058755.1 of Campiglossa producta. Classification (NCBI taxonomy): domain Eukaryota; kingdom Metazoa; phylum Arthropoda; class Insecta; order Diptera; family Tephritidae; genus Campiglossa; species Campiglossa producta. The sequence goes on from CAXKVI010000001.1 coordinate 64,327,325, forward strand.
ATCCATAGGAAGGGTGATCCCGCAAACTGCGCCAACTATCATGGAATCAGCCTTTTGAGTATCGCATATAAGGTCCTATCAAGCGTATTGTGCGAAAGACAGAAGCCTGACGTAAACCGACTGATTGGACCTTATTAGTGTGGCTTCAGAACTGGTAAATCTACCATCGACCAGATTTTTACAATACGCCAAATCTTGGAAAAAAACCCGTGAGAAAAGGATCGACACACACCATCTCTTTGTTGATTTTAAAGCCGCCTTCGACAGCACGAAAAGTAGTTGCCTATATGCCGCTATGTCTGATTTTGGTTTCCCAGCAAAACTTATACGGCTGTGAAAAATGACGCTGAACAACACTACCAGCTCGGTCAGAATTGGGAAGGACCTCTCCGAGCCGTTCGAAAGTAAAGGAGGTTTCAGGCAGGGCGACCCCCTATCGTGCGATTTCTTTAACTAGAGTTCGCCCAGTGGTTGAAATTCAACGACAAAATCTTATTTTATTTTCCTACCTTTTTGCTATTTCTTAAATTTTCCTTTCTTTTCCATATTTTGTATATTTTTGGTTTCTATACATTCCTATTCATTTTGCCTTTTCCTCCCTCTTTACACCATTCAGTAATATAGTTTCAATGTTGATAATTATTTATTCTTCTTAGGTCGTATTCACTTAATTGAATGCCGCAGATCTCTTAACGAGATGGCTCAGCACTTCAGTATCAGCCTTATTTGGGTACCTGGTCACAGGGATATTGAAGGCAACTGTATAGCGGATGAGCTGGCCAGAAGAGGTATCCCCACTCATCTCCTTCCAGGAAATGATCTGGTAGGCATTCCCATGGCATCTTTCAAACTCCGAGCTAGCACAAATACCTTACAAAGGGCAAATGAGCTCTGGTCAGGTCTCTCGACGTGCGAGATATCAAGGCTAACTTGGCCTTCGTACAACAAAGGACGCACTAACTGTCTGCTGTCCCTTAATAAATCCGGTGTCTCATCACTGATAAGGGTGTTAACAGGGCACTACTTAATAGGCACACATGGTGCTAGGATGGGCGTAATAACTCACGATTACTGTCGCAGTTGCAGATGTATTGAAGAGGAGGAGAGTGTTCAACATCTGCTGTGTCATTGTCCTGCACTCAGCAGAAGACGATTGGCTATTCTAGGCCAACCGTTCATCGACGACCTCACGGAGGTTTCAAAAATGGATATTAGGGCTCTATCGAAATTCATTGATTCCACGAGCTGGTTTGATCCTCTAATCCAAGTGTGAGAATGTGAGATTGCTGATGTTTGTCTCTCGGATATGGGGTGGGTCTTAAGACCGCATAGGGTATCACAATGGGCCAACTTGACTGACCTAAGTGGTGGGCAGGGTCCTGCATTCTGTCCTGCCCTCGCAACCTAACCTAACCTAACCTAGGTCGTCTTCATACGTATTTCTTTCCTTTCCTTTCCTTAGCATTCATTTGCTTTTATTTCCTTTCCTTTCCTCTCCTTTTCCTTTCCTTTTCTTTCCTTTTCTCTTCTTTCATTTCATTTTATTTCCCTTCTTTCTTTCTTTCTTTTCTGTTCTTTTCTTTTATTTTTCTTTCTTTTCGTTTCTTTTATATTCTTACCTGATCCTTCTTTCCATTTCCATTACATTCCTTTTTCCTTTTATTTTCTTTTTCTTTCCTTTCCTTTCGTTTCCGTTGCTTTATTTTCCTTTCATTTTATTCATTTTTTTTTTTTCATTTCATTTCTTTTCTTTTATTTTTTTCTTACCTATATTTTCTTTCACTTTTTTTCTTAAATTTCCCTTCCTGTCATTTCGTTTCCTTACCTTTCCTTTTCTTACCTTTCCTTTCCTACCGTTTCCTTATTTTCTTTTGTTCCTTTCCGCAACTCCTTTGCTTTTCTTTTTCTTTCATTCATTTCCTTAACTTATTTTTTTTGCTTTTCATTTCCTTTCTTTCCTTTATTTTTCTTTCTTTTTATTTTCATTTATTTTCCATACCTTCTTCCTCGCTACCTTTTCTTTCCCTTCTTTTTTTCTTCTTTCCTTTCTTTGTCTTTCTCCTTTTGCTGCTCTTTTCCACTGCTTTACCTACATTACATTTCCTTTCTTCCCTTCCTTTTTTCTTTTCAATTCCTTTCCTTTGATTTTTCTGTCATATTTTCCGTTCCTTACCTTAACTTACCTTTATTTTCCTTTTATCCATCCCTTTCCTTTCCTATTATTTTCTTAATTTAATACTTTTATTTATTTCATTTTGTTTTATTTTTATTTATGTATTTTATAATATTTCCTTTCATTTCCAACAAATTTTATTTTTTTACTTTAAATCACTTTTCTATTTCTGATTTTACTTTTTTTTTTAATTTTATCAATTTTCCATTTTATTTTATTTCACTAAGTCTAGCCACGAAGGGCCTTGTGCATGATCTAGCTTATTTGTGCTTTTTTTCAAAAGCATTTGCTTCTCTGAATCCCCACGCACAGATTTTTTTTTGGCCAACAAAACAACTCACCCTACTGCAATGAATGCAAACACAACAATGCAAGTGTACCTACATACACCCATAACAGCGGCTCTATAAAGGGAATGCGTGTATAGCACTTGTAGTGGTGTGATTTTCAAATCATATTATAATTAATTTTTTTAAATTTTTGGTTTGTTGTCGCACACCCTGCGCGACGAGACATATCGATACATACCAAATGTTATATACCTTAGAATTGTGGTTATTGCAAAAAAGGGAGAAAGCTGTTATGTTTGCGCATTTATATATAACTAGAGTTCGCCCAGTGGTTGAAATTCAACCACAAAACCTTATTTTATTTTCCTACCTTTTTGCTATTTCTTAAATTTGCCTTTCTTTTCCATATTTTGTATATTTTTGGTATCTATACATTCCTATTCATTTTGCCTTTTCCTCCCTCTTTACATCATTCAGTAATATAGTTTCAGTGTTGATAATTATTTATTCTTCTTAGGTCGTCTTCATACGTATTTCTTTCCTTTCCTTTCCTTAGCATTAATTTGCTTTTATTTCCTTTCCTTTCCTCTCCTTTCATCTCAATTTATTCTCTTTGCTTTTCTTTCCTTCTCTTCCCTTTTATTTTTTTTCTTTATCTTCTCCTTTCTTTTCCTTTCTTTCCTTTTCTCTTCTTTCCTTTTCTTTCCTTTTCTCTTCTTTCATTTCATTTTATTTCCCTTCTTTCTTTCTTTCTTTTTTGTTCTTTTTTGTTCTTCTCTGTTCTTTTTCTTTCTTTTCGTTTCTTTTATATTCTTACCTGATCCTTCTTTCCATTTCCATTACATTCCTTTTTTCCTTTTATTTTCTTTTTCTTGCCTTTTCTTTCGTTTCCGTTGCTTTAGTTTCCTTTCATTTTATTCATTTTTTTTTTCCTTTCATTTCTTTTCTTTTATTTTTTTCTTACCTTTATTTTCTTTCACTTTTTTTCTTACTCACTTCCTTTCCTTTCCTACCGTTTCCCGCCTGCTCGGCGAGACATATCGATACATACCAAATTTTATATACCTTAGAATTGTGGTTATTGCAAAAAAGGGAGAAAGCTGTTATGTTTGCGCATTTATATATAATAGATTTGATGCTGGAGAAAATAATACAAGCTGCAGAACTTAATCGCGCTGGAACAATATATTACAAGAGTGTACAACTGTTGGCGTATGCCGACGACATCGACATCATTGGCCTCAACAACCGCGCCGTAACTTCTGCGTACTCCAAATTAGAAAAGGAAGCGGAAAAATGGGTTTGGTGGTGAATAAAGGTAAAACGAAGTACCTGCTGGCATCAAGCAAAGAGTCAACGCATTCGCGCCTTGGCAACCACGCCACTGTTGGCAGCCATAATTTCGAGATAGTAAGGGACTTTGTATACCTGGGAAGCAGCATTACTACCATACCAAAAACAATGTAAGCCTGGAAATCCATAGAAGGATAACTCTTGCAAACAAATGCTACTTTGGGCTGAGTAGGCAATTGAGAAGTAAAGTCCTCTCTCGACGAACAAAAACAACACTCTATAAGTCACTTATCGTACCCGTCCTGCTATATGGTGCAGAAGCATGGACACTGACAGCATCTGATGAGGCGGCTCTGGGAGTATTCGAAAGAAAATTCTTCGAAAGATTTATGGACCCCTAAAAGTTGGCGACGGAGAGTACCGAAGAAGATATAATGATGAGCTGTATGAGCTTTACGCAGACGTGGACATAGTTCAGTGAATTAAAATCCAGCGGCTCGCTGGTTAGGACACGTGGTGCGAATGAACGAAGACGCTCCGGCTCAGAAGGTATGTTTATCGGCACCCGCCGGTGGAAGTAAAGGAAGAGGGAGACCACCACTTCGATGGCAGGACCAAGTAGAGGCAGACCTGCGAGCACGCGATGTCTCTAATTGGCGCCAGTTGGCTCAACAAAGAACCGACTGGCGTAACATGTCGGACGGCCAAAATCGCCTAGGCGGTTAAAGGCTATTTTAAGAAGATTAGTTATGTAAGGATTTATGTATGTTACTTTTATAAAAACTTAAATTATGTGTCATTATTGCGACTGGTGCGCTTTAAAAAGACTCTTCTTAAATGGGCAATTCAAGATCTCTTAAATAAATCTATATATATAAAAATGAAATGGTGTATAATTGTAACGCTAAAACTCGAAAACGGCTGAAACAAATGAAATACTTCCTTTGGGGGATTTGTTTGTTATTACCACGCGCAGGTCATGTCTTAAAATCAGAACAAAATATTAAGGGGTCGTGGCACCTCCCATACAAACTGAATTTTTCAAGTTGAATATCTTCAAAAGTGTTTAAGGTAGGAACATGAAAATTGGTACAGAGCTACAGGATAACAGCACCACTCTCACCTATAAAACCGGGGGTTATCCAATAAGGGGGCGTGGTACCTCCCATACAAACTAAATTTTTTAAGCAGAATATCTGTGAAAGGGTTCAAGGTAGGGACCTGAAAATTGGTATAGACCTATATGGTATCAAAAGCCTTCTTACACATAAAAGAAGGGGTAATCGGAAAAGGGGGCGTGGCACCTCCCATACAAACTGAATTTTTCAAGGTGAATATCTTCAAAAGTGTTTAAGGTAGGAACATGAAAATTGGTATAGAGCTATAGGATAACAACACCATTCTCACCCATAAAACTTGGGGTTATCGAAAAAGGGGGCGTGGTACCTCCCATACAATCTATATATATAAAAATGAAATGGTGTTCAGTCGTTACGCTAAAACTCGAAAACGGCTGAACCAAATCATATACTTCCTTTAGGGGGTTTGTTTGTTATTACCACGCGCAGGTCATGTTATAAAATCAGAACAAAATATTAGGTGGGCGTGGCACCTCCCATACAAACATTTTTCTTCAAGGTGAATATCTCTAAATGGGTTTAAGGTAGGGACCTGGAAATCGGTACAGACCTATAGGATAACAACACCATTCTCACCCATAAAACTGGGGGTTAACCAAAAAGGGGGCGTGGCACCTCCCATACGAATGAAATACTTCATAGTCGATATCTATGGAAGTATTCATGTTACACCACTGAAATTTGGTAAGGGATTATATGAGATCAACCCCTACCACCTCCAAAAAAGCTGGGGATAACGAAAACGGGGGCGTGGCACCTCCCATACAAATGAAATATTTCTTAGTCGATATCTCTGGAAGTATTCATGTTAGACCACTGAAATTTGGTAAGGGGTTATATGAGATCGATACCTACCACCTTCAAAAAAACTGGGGATAACGAAAAAGGGGGCGTGGCACCTCCCATACGAATGAAATACTTCATAGTCCATATCTCGGGAAGTGTTTAGGTTAGACCACTGAAATTTCTTGAGGAGTTAAATAAGATTAATCCCATCATCTCCAAAAAAACTGGAGATAAAGAAAAAGGGGGCGTGGCACCTCCCATACGAAGGAAACATTTCATAGCCCATATCTCTGCAAGTATTTATGTTAGACCACTGAAATTTGGTGAGGGTTTATATGTGATCGATCCCTAATACCTCCCAAAAAACTCGAGTTAACGATAAAGGAGGCGTGGCACCTCCCATACGAATATAATACTTCATAGTCCATATCTCTAGAAGTATTTAGGTTAGACCAGTGAAATTTTGTGAGGAGGTATATAAGATCAATCCCGGACACCTCCAAAAAAAACTGGGGATAAGGGAAAGGGGGGCGTGGTTTCTCCTATATGAAGGAAACATTTCATAGCCCATATCTCTGCAAGTATTTATGTTAGACCACTGAAATTTGGTGAGGGTTTATATGTGATCGATCCCTAATACCTCCCAAAAAACACGAGTTAAGGATAAAGGGGGCGTGGCACCTCCCATACGAATAAAATACTTCATAGTCCATATCTCTAGAAGTATTTAGGTTAGACCAGTGAAATTTTGTGAGGAGTTATATAAGATCAATCCCGGACACCTCCAAAAAAACTGGGGATAAGGAAAAAGAAGCGTGGTTTCTCCTATATGAAGGAGATAGGGATATGGTTTAAAATAGATATAGGGATCGGGTTAGAGAAACAGACAGGGAAATAAATTTGTGGCAGGACAACGTCTGCCGGGTCAGCTAGTATCAATATAAATATAAATACAAATATAAATATAAATATAAAACATTAGTTTGGGATTTATTCAAAAAAGTGCTGCTAGAAAATATTTAATGGTATTATGACCATATATATTATGACCTGAAATCAAAAAAAATTTTGCCACGAGTTTGGGCTATATTCAGAAAAACGCGCATTCATATTCCAAATTATCTTTTTTAAAAAGATACAAAAAACAATTGCATTAACTTGCACATTTCGGGGAGGGTCCGGACCCCAGTTCAACACATCTAACATTTATGATAGTTCAGAGCAAGATATAGAAAATTATGATTTAGAAATATTATTATTGCATAAGTTTATACATTTATCAGATCAGTTAGATGAACGCCCTATATAAATTTATGTGTACTTGATGTCAAACAAACACTTTTTATTTTGAAATTCTCATTAAAAAAGTAATTTTCGACCCATTTTCAGCATATTCTTCTATTTTTGTCCACTGTGCATTGAATGCATTAAAAAATTACACGTCGACCGTCGTCATTGCCTTGGGTAAATTTACGTACTCTTTTACACACCAAAATCGGCGAGAAAGTTTATCAAATTTGTGTTAACTGCGTTCCATACAAATTTTGACGGTTCATTTACACACTTGATAAATTTATACGTTTACACGCTTTGACGCTGAGTCCCCCTATTGTAAAATATATATTCCACATTTTTTCACATCATTATTTTTTATTTTTGTTCATTTTATGTCTTGAAAGTATATGTTATTTTAAATATATTCGTTACCTGATGCCTTATTTTATTGCGGGTTTTCATTAAGTCAATTATTTTTAAAGCAGTGACCTCTGCTTAAAATTACGCTCGTTGTACCTTTTATATAAGTCACATCTGTGTAATAGATATAACAAATAAGTATAAATGTAAGCTTTATTTATGTTTATTGTAGCTCTGTATATTAGGATGCAAAGCATCTGTCAGAGCTGGGTAAAATCAATTCCAATACAATAACAATTGCATTCCTCAGTAATTGTAAAATGTAATCAATTCCTCTCGTGAAAAGAAAAGGAATTGATTACATTTTAATTCCTAAAAAAAAATTCATCGTTTTGAGGCTCAAGTACTTGGTGGCCTCCCTCTTCATCTACTTCCACCGGCGGGTACCGATAAGAATACCTTCTGGGCCGGAGCGTCTTCGTTCATTCCCACCACGTGTCCTAGCCAGCAAAGCCGCTGGCTTTTAATTCGCTGAACTATGTCGACGTCTGCGTAAAGCTCATACAGCTCATCATTATATCTTCTTCGGTACTCGCCGTCGCCAACTTTTACACACAGAATAATTTTCATGTTGAATCAACACTTTTTAACACTTTTTCAGGTTATTATTTTTCAACACTATCGCTCATGTTGTTCTAACATGAAGCTATTGTTTCACTGTTCCTACATGTTAAATCAACATGAAGGAACAGTGTGAGTTTAACATGATCACAAAGGTTTGAATCAACATGATTTCCTGTTGATACAACATTATTTTTCTTGTTAAATCAACACGATCAGACAGGTTAAATTAAAACTATACTATGTTGAAATAACACTTTCGTCCTGTTAAATTTACACGATCTATCATGTGAAATTGACATGATATGTTATGTTAAATCAACACTATCTATCATGTTAATTTAACAGGTTTTTATTGTTAAATTAACCCTTAAAATAAAACACCTTGTTTTTGATTTTTTTAATAATTTTTATTTAGTTAATTCATTTATCGAAAACCTTTAACATACATATTTTCAGGTATGAAAGAATATAATGCTTGTATAATTTATTAACACGATCTGTCATGTTAACTCAACATGTTTTTATTGTTAAATCAACACGATCTATCATGTTAAATTAACTAGATCATCATGTTAAATTAACACGATCTATCATGTTAAATTAACACGATCATCATGTTAAATTAACACGATCATCATGTTAAATTAACACGATCTATCATGTTAAATTAACACGATCATCATGTTAAATTAACACGATCAGCATGTTAAATAATAAAAGTACACATATGTACATACATATACATATTATTATTTTAATGCAATCATTGGCAACTTCTACATCGAAAACAGCAACAACCAGCCCCAATCTGAAAATTAAATAAAAATTGTTTCATTGAAAGCTCTTTAAATTATCCAAGCGATTGTAAAACTGGTAGCACACGTCCAATTAATGTAGGGATAAGTATCAAACGACGCCTTTTCTACCCGGTATCCCTAATCCTAAAGCGTTTCCATGGTATTTATGTATAGTGCTCGTTGTTTTTAACCTACCCCGACATTTTTGGACGTGTTTTAGCAGGAAACGTTTACAAAATATGAAAAACAACACAAATTACTTACCCAAAACTTTTTGCAAAACTTCACAACTTATTCGCAAGTTAAGAAACTATAAATTTCACAATATATTAATTATTTATAATATCTACAACTTTTCATCAAGTCGGTATCTACACACTGACTTAAATTCTGTTCTTTTGAGAACAATTCTGTTCACAAGCTTTGATGGGGAACAGATGATGCTCGAAAACAACACTTGTTCAAGTTAAAACAAACCGAATATAGTGTAAGGGATACACACTAATGTAATTAAAATGTTGGGGAACAGATGGCAGTCGAAAACAACACTTGTTCATGTTAAAACAAACCGAATATAGTGTAAGGGATACACACTAATGTAATTCTTATGCAGAAGTACTTCATGTTTTTTTTTTCCGAAATTGTTTTTATTTTACGTACAAGAGGTGTTCATGTTGATTTAACATGAATCATGTTAACTAAAAATGTAAGAAATTTTTCTATAGGCTTCCATAAATCTTTCGAAGAATTTTTCTCTCGAATACTCCCAAAGCCGCCTCATCAAATGCTGTCAGTGTACATGTTTCTGCACCATATAGCAGGACGGGTACGATAAGTGACTTATAGAGTGTTGTTTTCGTTCGTCGAGAGATGACTTTACTTCTCAATTGCCTACTCAGCCCTAAGTAGTATTTGTTTGCAAAAGTTATCCTTCGATGGATTTCCAGGCTTACATTGCGAAATTATTGGCTGCCTGTTGTGACTGCAGTTTTTCGACGTCCAGCTTTCCTTGCGTTTTTTGTGGCGCCTCTTTTGTTGCACTTAGGCAGGTACCAATCTTGGCTGCTAACAAGTTGTGATCGGAGTCGATGTTCGGGCCCCTCATCGTACGTACGTCCATAACGCAGGAAGCGCGCCATCCGTCTATCACAAAGTGATCGATCTGGTTGCGTGTTTTCCGATCTGGCGATATCCCTGTTGCTTGACAGATCTTTTTATGCTTGAACCTGGTGCTGGATACGACCATGTTTCGTGCACCGGCGAAGTCAATCAGTCTGAATCCATTTGGTGAAGTCTCATCATGGAGGCTGAACTTTCCGACAGTGGTGCCAAACACACCCTCTTTGCCCACCCTCTCGTTAAAGTCGCCAAGCATTACTTTGATATCATGACGGGGGCAGCGCTCATAAGTTTCTTCTAATTTCGCGTAGAATGCATCTTTTTCCACGTTGTCCTTGTCCTCGGTCGGGGCGTGCACGCAGATAAATTATATGGTAAAAAATCGTAGTTTTATTCGGATTGTGGCGCTCATTCACGGGTGTGAAGGACACTACATGTTTCGCAAGTCTCTTTCCTACCAGAAAAACCGACGCCGAATCTGCGCTCATTAGTATGGCCGCTCCAGTAGACATTGCATGTTCGGATGGTCTTATAACTTTGCCCCGTCCATCGCATTTCTTCTATAGCGGTGATGTCAGCTTTTGCCTTATTGAGGACCTCAACTACACAGAGCCAAAAATGCCTAATAAAATTAATAAGGTTGTCTTCATGATCAGTTTTTGGGCAAAGGGGTAGTCCCAACGGTGAAAACTATAGGGAAATCTCTATGGTTTTACGAAGAAATTCTTATCAAAAAAAACTATACGTTTAGTACAAAGCTGTAATTAGACGCTGGCAAGCATTAGTACATGATGGCCGGATGCAGCTGGGTTTATCATTCCAAAAATTGTAAGTTCGATTCTCTCTCTTTATTTTTCCTAATTTGAAATGTTAAAAAGAAAATCTTCTCAATTATATGTGATTTTCCTTTGAAAACATTAATAACTATACTGATATCAGTAATTAGACGCTGGCAATCAAAAGTAAGCGATGGCCTGATGGTAAACAGCTGGGTTTATCATTCCGAAAATTGTAAGTTCGATTCTGGGTGAAGGCAAAATCATTTTATTTTTCATTTGAAATATTAAAAAGAAAATCTTCTTAATAATACCCTGCAGTCAAAATCCGGGCTACTCAGCAAACATACTAGTTCATTGACAAAACATTTTGTGGCATATGCATACCAGTTCATTGTTGATTAGCTTTAAACAATTCAATGCCAAACTACTCATCGAAAATTCTAGTTCATTGACTATACATTTTGTGGTGTATTCATACTAGTTCATTTCTGTTTACCTTTAAGCCAGTCAATGCCAAACTACTCGGCAAACAATATAGTTCATTGACTGTACATTTTGTGGTGTATTCATAGTAGTTTATTTCTGATAAGCTTTAATTCAGTCAATTCCAAACTACTCAGCAACATTATAGTTGTTCGACTATACATTTTATGGTGTATTCATACTAGTTCATTTCTGACTACCTTCAAACTAATCAATTCCAAACTACTCAGCAGACAACTAGCTCATTTAGTATACATTTTATGGGTGTTTTATACTAGTTCATTGCTGATTACCCTTAAACCAATCAATGCCAATCTAATCAGAAAACATACTAGTATAGAACTATAATTTTCTGGGCGAAATCATACTAGTCAGAAATATCCTGTTTCGTACTACTATGCATGTATGTATGAATTTCGGGTTGAAATCATACTACAACCTTGTAATTTTCTGAATATCAAATGGAAATTCTGAATCTGAATTTAAATTTTCTGAATATAAATTGTTACTTTCTGAATATAAACTGAAAAAGGTGTAGTCAGAAAAAGTCTAATCTATTTTAGAAAAAATACTAATTAGAAAAATTCTATTTCATACTACATTAGGGGGACTCATCAAAGCTTATAAACACCTTATAAAGCGTGTAAATTAACGTATAACGTATAAATTTATCAAGTGTGTAAATGAACTGTCAAAATTTGTATGGAACTTAGTTTACACAAATTTGATAAACTTCCGCGTCGAATTTGGTGTGTAAAAGAGTGCGTAAATTTATACAATGCAATAACGACGTTCAACATGTAATTTTTTTAATGCATTCAATGCACACTGGACAAAAAGAGAAGAATATGGTGAAAATGGGTCGAAAATTACTTTTTTAATGAGAATTTCGAAATAAAAAGTTTTTGCTTGACATCAAGTACACATAAATTTATCTAGGGCGTTCATCTAACTGAGCTGATAAATGTATAAACTTACGCATTTCGTAAACTTATAAGAGTTGATGATTCCCCTTATTATTATTATAAGGCCTTATTACACCGCGACCATTAGTACGAATCATTGTACTACATGGTACTATGCAAACATTATTTGAAATTTTTGGTTTGCTTCTTTTTTTCTCTTGTAATTCACAGATGCTTTGTCGTGTTTGGGTAAATACTAATATGATGCTGATGTATATATGATCTAGTATGTCAACTGCTATATTTGTGATGTATATACATAGAAAAAAATTCACTAGTAAAATCAGCAATCTCGTACAGATATCCTGAAGTTGACCAAATTTTGTTGATTTGACCAAATTTTGGTCGTTTGAACGGTAATTTTAGTAGAAGTAACTGTATTCAACTGTTGATTGAACAGTCATAGATTTTTCAATTTAAAAAAAAAAAAGCTGTAGGTCCCGGCAACTTGTAGGAAAAAAATCAAACCAGCGCACTATAAGTTGGAAGAGAAACTCGGCAAAAATCTCGTTAGAGGTTTTTTTAACGTTGACAAATGTGCGCATCGGAGTGTAATGGGGTGTGGTTGCTGAGTGACCGCGCTCAATCCCGACTCTTGCGTCCTCGTTCGTGCACTCTGGGCAACGTTGAGCTACCTAGGCTCGCGGCAGAAAGAGAGGGAGCCCCGGGGGGGCCACTCTGACATACTTGGTTTAAGGGCTCACCGGGGTCTTTTTCGCAGCGTCTGTACACCAAGAGGTGCGGCTGTAAGCGGGCGTCTGTCTTGAAGCAAGCGGCTCGCTATATAAATGTGCAAAACTTTTCCCTCCCAATCCAGGGTGTTATGCGATACCGTGCCCATTGGACGTTTGCAGCCGGGAGGCAAATCGTGGCTGTAGTCGAACGGAGCCTCACTGATACCGGGCCGCCTCAGGGAGTAACTATGGTCTTACCGCGGTATGGGGCTCTGCCGCGGCGGACGACACACTTCCCCTTACACTACCCTTGACCCTAAGCTGGCCTTGTCCGGCGAGGGGTCGTACGAACAAGATGAAGAACACACAAAATACAAAGCAATTAACGACTTCGTTTACTCCGCAGCAGAGAAGAACTATGCTGGAGCAAGCGAAAACACAACGCCGGAGGACAACCTCCGCCTCAAAGTTAACTGGGAGGCCGACAGCGATGGAAACTACGGGTCAGTCATCCCCCAAACTGCTATCAAGTAAGAGTGACTTGATGGGAGCAAGCAACAGTGCGGCTGCCTACGCAGTCAAGCAGAAAACGGCGGAAGCTAAACTTCCATCAAGCGCTGGTACGAAACCCAATCTCTTCACATCTGGGGCAATGGTCTCACGACCTGGTTTCAGAGTTTCGAAAGAGAAGGACGACGCCGCAAAGGGAGAGACCGCGATGGCAACTACGAGTCTGAATCCCCCCAAAGAGGCATCTCCCCGACGCTTTGCGTACTGGGATAAAAGAAAGGCCGCAAGGATCCTTAAAAAATATGAGGGAGCATCGCAGGAGAAGCTGTCGCCGGAAGAAAGGAAGATGGTGGAGGAAGCGAAAGCTCTGATACCAAATTTCCAGAGGCCCTATGTGCCTAAGAGGGTGAACGGTAATCCCTTCAAACGCCAGAGATCGGACGGAGAGGTAGACCCCCATCCGAAGCGGCATCAGGTCAACCCCGTAGTGGGAAAACTCAGCTTTGCTGAAGTAACCAAGGACAGAATCCTTATAGGTTTCATTGACCGAGGTAACGACCGTTGGTCCATCCCCAAAGACCAGTGGCTGTATGTCCGAAATGAAATGGGCAGGGCCCTCCTCCACTTAATGCGTGAGTCTCCGGGTAGTCCGCCGCGAGGTACTGACGCGGGCTGGCACCAAGGTCAGATCAAAATATTCGCGTGCGAGGATGCAAGAACTGTCGCACTGTATAAGGCAGCAGTTGCAAGACTGGGTGAAGTCTATCCAGGGGCAAGACTAGATGTCGTCGACTGGAAGGACATTCCTGCTCGGCCAAGGGCAAGGGCATGGATTCCTGCCATCCCTGCAGAACCCGAGAATATTCTTGAGATGCTGCAGGTCTGGAATCCGTCTCTCCCGACGCAGGATTGGGGCGTCAATCTGGTCAATGATGTGGTTGGGCCCAATAGACAGGTGGTTATCACTCTGAATAAGGATGCGCTCGAGCCCCTTAAACGGTGCAACGGACGAGTGCATTACGGCTTGGGTCAGATCGTGATCCACGTATACCGTGGCGATGCACAGCGCGCTGCTATTCCGGACGCTCCGGAGGACTCGGAGATCGAGGCATCGGAAGGGGAAGCAGAGGAGTCCGACGCGGAAAGTATGTTATCCGCCACGTCAAATTGCGATGGTGCTGCGAACAACTCGGCGATAGAAGAAAGCCTGCTTGACGAAGAAGGCCTCGACGTCACGATCGTGGCTAAACCTGAGCACACTAACGTTGATGCTGCTTCAGACAGCAGGGTTCCCGCCACGCCAAATCGTGCAGGTGCTCTGAACAACTCCTCGTTGAGAGACAGCCCCCGGAACAGGCCAGACCTCGACGACACGCTGGCGGCAGGGATGTCTGAGCTCTCTCATGTTGGTGGTGCTTCAGATAAATCTGCACAAATCTAAAGCAGCCTCGGCTGTTTTAAGCAGTCGTCTTTCTAAAGGCGACGTAGACGTGGTCCTTATCCAAGAGCCCTGGGTCAATAGCTCTAGGATCTGTGGATTGGGGACTAAGGGGTACAAGCTCATCCAAGCCAATAATGAGGGCAAGGTCAGAACCTGTATTTTGGTAAAGTCTGAGCTAAACACCTTTCTATTACCCAACTACTCAAATGGTGACGTTACAGCTGCCAGCTTAACAGTCGGCAGCACCAGCCTAACGATGGCGTCGGTCTATATGCCCTATGACGCCGAAGAACCTCCTCCACAAAAGGAGGTGAAAGATCTGGTGGATAATTTCTGTACGGGCCATCTTATTATTGGAGCTGACGCTAATGCTCATCACGTCCAGTGGGGAAGCTCCGATATTAACGCTAGGGGCGAGTCTCTGTTTGACTACCTACTAACAACTAACCTGGTGGTTTGTAACGTGGGTAACGAGCCTACTTTTATAACTAAAGCTCGTAGGGAGGTTATAGACCTCACTGTTTGTAGCGAAGGCGCTTATGAGTGGGTCAGAAAATGGCGTGTTCTTGATGAGCATTCATTTTCTGACCATCGGTACATAGAAATTGTGTTAGACTTTATTGTTGAGCAGCCAGTTATGAAACGAAATCCACGCAACACTAACTGGCAGCTACATAACCAAATATTAGCTAGGGACCTACCAGTATTACCTCCACAAGCCCCCTCATCAGTGGGAGAACTGGATGACCTGGTAACGACCTTTACAACGGCGCTCTCAAATGCCCTAGAGCAGGCTTGTCCAGTACCAAAACCACGCGGCAAACATAGACCCCACTGGTGGTCTTACGACCTGGATTCGTTCCGTATATCATGCAGGAAGCAATTTAACAAGGCCAAGAGCATCGGTACGGAGCCTGAATGGCTCGAATATAAAGCTAAACTGAGGGCCTATAAAAAGGCTCTAAGGCAAGCGAAGAGAACTTCGTGGAGAAATTTCTGCACCGGGGTCGAAAAAGTCGATGATACAGCAAGACTGAGACGAGTGCTATCAAAAACTCAAACAGCCATTAGCTATTTACGGAAGCCTGACGGATCTTGGACCAGCACGGAAGGGGAAACCCTGGAGCTGCTCCTGAACACACACTTTCCGGGGAACTTGTATGATGCACCTGTAGCATCTGCAACAAACCTGGCGGTAAACATACCCATTACGGAGGAAAGGGTAAGGTGGGCAATCAAAAGCTTTGAGCCATTCAAGGCAGCTGGGCCAGACGGGATTTTCCCCGCACAACTTATAAACACGCTGGAAATATCAGCTAAATGGCTGGTAGTTCTCTATTCAGCCTGCCTGGCTCTTAATTACATTCCGTGCTCCTGGAGAAGCGCCACGGTAGTCTTTATTCCAAAGGCTGGGAAGGCCTCACACTATGAACCTAAAGACTACAGACCGATCAGTCTCTCGTCTTTTGCACTTAAAACCTTCGAGAGGATAATTAGCGATTATCTCTCCTCTACTATTGATAGCAACCTTATTTCTAGCTATCAACATGCATACACCAAAGGTAAATCAACGGAAACTGCGCTCCACAGCCTAGTCTCTATTGTTGAAAAATCATTGCACGAAAAGGAGTACTGTCTCGTGGCCTTTCTGGACATCGAAGGGGCTTTCAACAATATAAGGCCGGAGGCTATTAACACTGCTTTAACAAACCTGGGCATAAATAGGTCTCTTATTGGACTAATTGATCAACTACTAAAGGGAAGGAAAATAGTTTCTTCACTGGGAACAGTTGATCTTTCACGCTATGTCACAAGAGGAACGCCTCAGGGTGGTGTTCTCTCCCCGCTCCTATGGAACCTCACCGTAAACTCGCTGCTACGAGACACAAGGTGGGGGGGCGGGAAGATAGTGGAATATGCAGACGATTTAGCTATTGCATATAGGGGCAAATTCCCACAAACCCTGTGTGACTTGATGCAAGTAGCACTGCGAGAAGTTTCTTCATGGTCCTCTCGCTGCGGACTTAGCATCAACCCGGGAAAGGTGGAGCTTGTCCTTTATACCAGGCGGTACAAGATACCACCGCTGAACCTACCAGAACTAGATGGCGTGCGCCTGAACTTAGCTGACAAAGCCAAATTCCTAGGCACAGTTCTAGATAGAAAGCTTAACTGGAAGGAGAATGTCATCCAGGGCCAGAGGAAAGCGTGCATTGCACTTTACACGTGTAAAAGAGCCATTGGCAAAAAATGGGGGCTCAGCCCCAAAATTTGCAGATGGATCTACACTGCGATAATCCAGCCAATTATGCTGTATGGAGTCGTGGTATGGTGGCCTGCGCTAGGAAAGGCAACAAACCTAAATCTGTTAGGAAAAGTCCACAGATCGAGCATGATCTGTATAAGCGGGGCGTTAAGAACAACGCCCAATGAAGCTCTCCAGGCCATTCTTGGCTTTTTGCCACTCGATCTGGAAGGGTACCGGGCAGCAGCAGCATCGGCTCTGCGTCTAAGGGAAACGTCCGTCTGGGGCGCAAGCACTATTGGACACTCCTGTATTCTAAGATCTTACAGCTTTCTCCCTCTGAGCACAGATCGGTGTGCGACCACAACAGTCGGAGATTGTTGTTTTAGAATAAACATTCCCAGCAGGGAAGACTGGGAGAACATAGATCGGTGTCCCGCTACTAATGGCGGCACTTTTATATACACCGACGGCTCGAAGTTAGACGGCAGAGTCGGAGGAGGGGTTTACTCAAGGGATTTGGACCTAGAACTCTCCTTTAGACTACCTGATCACTGCAGCGTCTTCCAGGCTGAAGTTTCTGCAATCATGGACGCCGTGACTTGGATAGGTGAACGCACCATCGGACAGGATATCTGTATTTTCAGCGACAGCCAAGCGGCCATCAAATCCCTTGGCTCTTACTCGTTCAACTCTGAACTGACGCTCAGCTGTCGTCGATCTCTTCAAGAGATGGCCCAACAGAACCGCGTGAACCTCACATGGGTCCCGGGACACAGGGACATTGAGGGAAACTGTAGGGCAGACGAACTTGCCAGGCAGGGCACGACCAAGCAGATTCTTCAAGATAAAGAGCGCATAGGTATGCCGTTTGCCACGTGCAAGCTAATGCTGAAGGAGCATACACTCCGCGAAGCCAACGAAAGATGGCTACAAGCCCCAGGGTGCCGGATATCCAAGCAAACCTGGCCAAAATGCGATCTTAAAAGATCTAGACACATATACGCCCTAAAAAGGAAGGAAATCTCCATATTAATAGGTGTTTTAACCGGGCACTGCCTTATTGGTAGGCACGCAGCAAGGCTAGGCGTTCCCTACCGACGATGCTGCAGGAGTTGCAAAGATGATGAGGAAGAGGAAACGGTGGAGCACCTCATCTGCAACTGCCCGGCCTTAAGCGGAGCGAGAAGGCGCTCTCTGGGAGTTCCCTTCCTGGTTAGCTTAAGCCAGGTCGCGGAGCTAGACATAAGGACTTGATGGCCTTCATCAAGTTATCAAAATGGTTCGAGGAGGGGTAGCGGTGTCGGTTAGGAGTGTCAGTCCCGGGTTTCGGCTATATGGAGAGTCCCGACAGCACTGGGATTTTCCATATGGCCGGGCCCCGGGACTGATTTTCCTAGTGTTTGGTGGTATCACAACGGGCCTTTTATTACTGGCCTAGGTGTGCCTTTGCGGCAGCCACTTCTACCTACCTACCTAATGTGCGCATCGTTTTTGAGCATTTGCGAAAATTTCGCTTCGCTTTACGTTCAAAAAACTTTGTATGAAAGTGGATCCTACAAAGTTGAATGCAATTGGGACTTTACCTATATAATCAAACTTGACGAACGCGCAATTTGAAAGGAGCCATTGCAAATTGAATTCAATAATTTAATTAAAAATACAATAAACTACATATGTAATTTAAAAAATATAGAAAAAAAAATTGTGTTGACTTTACCGACCATCGAACTCAGAATCTTTAGCTCATTTTTGGCTGTGTATGAACTATCTAGTATATCAACTGGTATAATGCTGATGCAGAGGCTGACTAGTATACCAATTGGTATGGTGCTGATGCAGAAGAGGACAATTGCTTTTCGTTTTCTCTTGTAACTGCTTCTTTTTTACCTTGTAATTCACAGATGCTTTTTCGTGAGTATGATACTGGTGCATAGACCGACTAGTATACCAACTGGAATGAAGTGTCAAATTCGTGGACTAGTATGACAAGTAGTACGATCTGAATGGGCATAATGTTGTTGTTGTTGTTGTTAACAATGCATTGCCCTGTCTAGAGTGTATGATCATTCCGAAGATCTTCATCAAGCTCTTCTAAGGGGAGTCCAAGGGAACGTGCAGTTTCAACAGGGTTTGTCCAGAGGGACAGAGGGGTTAGAATAGTAGGTTCAGATGAACAATTGAAGAGATGTAGAGTATCATGGGGGGTCCTACCACATGCAGGGCATGTATTTAAGATTGTATCATTAAGTCTGAATAAGTAGGAGTTTAACCTTAAACTATATCCAGACCTAAGCTGTGCCAAAGTCACTCTTGTCTCCCTTGGTAAGGTGCGTTCTTCTTCAGCAATATCCGGTGGAGGACTGTTTAGAACGGGAATCACAGGTAGAGATCCGACAAAGGTGTCTACCGACTCGGTGTGGATGTCGGTTAGAGCCCGCTTATGATTCTGCAGATCAAACGGCAAGGTAATATGATGCCGGATCTCATCATAATGCTTACGGAGATGTCTCCTTATGTCTCTCGGGGGCGGATCTATGTCCAAAAGATGACGGTTTGGATGTGCTGGCTTGTGGCAGTTCAGAAGGAATTGCCTGCTCAGCATTTCCGCATGCTCTTTTACATTGAGCAGTTTTGCCTCCTGATGGAGGTGAGACTCGGAAGACATGAGGAGACATCCCGTAGCAGTTCTGATGGCAGTATTTTGGCAGACTTGTAACTTCGTCCAGTTGGTGTTATGTACATTAGGCGACCATATGGGTGCAGCATAGTCAAAGACTGGTCGGCCTTATATGTAGTCAGCAACGTTTCTTTGTCTTTTCCCCAAGTACTGCCGGCAAGTGACTTGAGGATCTTGTTGCGACCACGTACCTTTGAGACCATTGCAGACACATGACCAGCAAATGAGAAAGTATTATCCAATGTCATCCCTAATAACTTTTGGTGGCTGACAGTTGGTAGCTTAGTGCCGTCAACGAAAATGTCTAATTCATTTCTCACCTGGTGCGTCCACGTCGTAAAAAGCGTCGCCGTTGATTTAGTCGGAGATATCGTCAGATCTCGCTCTGTGAAAAACCTGGAAAGGTCGCAGAGGTAACCGTTGATTTTATTACAGAGTTCATCAGTATAGGGGCCCTTCCCCGTCGCCATTATTGTACAGTCGTCAGCATAAGAAACGACGGAGACACCCTCTGGTGGTGGGGGCATCTTCGATAGATAGAAATTAAACAGTGTCGGGGATAGGACACCACCCTGTGGCACCCCCTGTCTAATTCTGTCTTGGTTTTGATGTTGCGTTTCTAAAGTTGACCGACGCCTGCCGCCCATTCAAGTAATTAGCGGTCTATCGCCTATGTTTGCCGGCTTTCTAGGTTTTAATAATGGAACCACTCTCGCCTTTTTCCATATTTCAGGAATGACGAAAGTGTTCAGTGAAAGATTGAATAGAGCCGCTAAGTATTTGTGTCCCTCCTGGCCTAGATGTTTCAGCATCTTCATGGCAATGCCGTCGGGGCCGATGGATTTTGAGGGCTTAGCCTGTCTGATGGCTTCCTTGACCTCTGAGGCAGTGATGACAATGGGCGTGTTTTGGTTTTTGTATTTACGCGCCTGTCGCATGGTTCTACGTTTAGCTCTATCGGGTGGGGAATGTAGTACAAATTGTCTACAGAAGGAGTTCGCACATCCCCTAGGGTCCTTCTTCACCCTGTCACCGAAAGTAATATCTACTTTATCCTTGTGTTGTGTTGGATTAGATAGAGCTTTGACCGTAGTCCATAATTTGCCAACACCGTCAGAGAGGTTGCATTGCTCTAGGTGTTGTTTCCATTTGGCCAGTTTGTGTTTATCGACCAACCTACGAATTTGCGCGTTGAGATCCCTTATACGGGGGTCTGCGGGATTGAGTCTTCAGACTTCATCTCTTTCTCTAGCCATGGCCGCTGCCTCCGCGGGGAAATTTGGTCTTATTCGGGATATTCGACCCGCAGGAATGAAGCGTCTAGAGGCCAAGTCAATGATGTTGCGGAAGTCTCGTTCGCCTTTGCGTACGTCCGTAGGAATGGATAGAGCAGCCAAGGATTCGTCCGTATATGTCTGAAAACTGTCCCAGTCCGCCTTGGTAAAGTTGATGTATGTACCATGCTCAGGTGTTATAAAGTCCGTCGGTCGTTCGATGGTAATGACTATTGGGAGATGGTCAGACTCCAACGTGAGTATGGGCCGCCAATTGGTGTTGTTCAATAGTCCTGCACTTACGATAGAAATATCTGGCGAACTATAGCAGTTACCCGATACTCTCGTTGGGGCGTCTCCGTTCAATGTACAGAAAGCCGTATCATCTATTTGTTCTGCGAGTACATGCCCCCTACTGTCTGCTGGCAAGTTTGAGTGCCACATGTCGTGGTGCGCATTGAAGTCGCCCAGGATCACGCGGTTATCTCCTCGTAATAGCAAGCTAATGTCGGGGTGATAACCGGTGGGGCAACTTGAGACAGGGGGTATGTAGATGTTAATGATTTGCAGATCGACATCTCCTGTACGGATGGTAATACCTTGGCTTTCTAAGATATCATCCGTTCCTTCGATGTCGGTATCAAATAGATGATACTGTACAGAGTTGTGAGTTATGAACGCTAGACCACCTCCCAGACCTCCTGTTACTCTATGACGGTCTTTCCGGTGAATGTTATATCCGCCATAGGTAATGAGGTCCGACCTTGGACTGAGCTTGGTTTCTTGGATTGCGGCAAGTTTTATGTCATATTGCGTCATCAAATTAGTTATCTCTGCGATCTTACCAGTTAATCCGTTACAGTTGTGCTGTAAGATTTGGAAGTGCGCCGGTGGGGTCGATGTCGAGTTAACCATAGGCGTGAGAGACGGATGTGTTCGCCCAGGTGTTGGTAGGCGAAGACCAAGGCTGTGCCTCAGCCTAGTTAGCTGTGGACCTGGTGTAACCGGGTTGGCTGGCGTCGTAGGTTGAGGCGTGTTACAGCATGGTGCGATGAACGCATCCGTCCAAAGATTCCTGTTAGCGAGCCCAGAGCATTGATGTACGTGGCATTGGCCTAAGCAGTTATTGCATTTGACCGATGACGCGAGCGTGTATAATCTTTGCCGACAAACAGTACACGTCGAGACAGGTGCAAGAAGATGTTGATCCTGACTCACGTGAGAAATTAAACGGGAGGGGGGTGTGACAAAGAAACAGACAGAGACTGATGCTCGGAGTTGCTCATGTCTAAACTGCTCCGGTGGGAGCAAGAGTGTTGAGCTGCTGCGCGTGATGTTGACGCCATAAGGCACGAGCAACAGTCTGGAATTTGTACGGCGGCCGCCGTGGTGTAGCGGTTAAGTGTTCGGCCTTCTACACCAAGTCGTGGCGGTTCGATGCCCGGCAAAAGTAACATCAAAAATTATTTAGAAAAAGAATTTTTCTAAAACGGGGTCGCCCCTCGGCAGTAGTCTGGCAAACTCTCCGGGTGTATTTCTGCCATGAGAAGCTTCTCAGCAAAAAATTCATTTGCTTTGCAAGTGCCGTTCGGAGTCGGCAAAAAACTGTAGGTCCCGCCAACTTGTAGGAAAAACTCAAAAAAAAGCAACACACCACAAGTTGGAAAGAGAAGCTCGGCTAAAAATCTCGTTAGAGGTTATGATGATAACCTGTAGGTATATCGCCGCCATTAGTTAGTTTAGTTAGTATAGCAGAGATGCTGCTAGTCGTTAAGACATTATTATTATTATTATTATTAGTATTGCTACTAGAAGGTGGCGGTAGGGGTGCGCTTGAACGGCGCTTACCGCGGGACGCCCGACGGCGCAAACAACAAGGGGCCACGAAAGTACTAAAGAAAGTACGGGGTCTGTGGATGTTAAGGTTAAGCCCTGAACATCCAGATTTATGGAGCCATCTCTTACACGAGAAGCATTGCACAGAATGCGACCGTTTAATATATATTTTTTTGCAACAGACACTGCATATCCATTCTTTTGGTCCGGGGTTCGGCTCAACGCCCGCCCGTAACAAAAGAATATCTTGCAGCCCTGCTGCAAGGGGGGAGGATGATAGTTTCGGAATGGGACAAAACATACTAAACAGGGTTACATTGAAAGTGACAGTCCTTGGCCGAGGTAAAACCCCGGGTGGTTCCACTGCGCAGAGATCCATGGCGATGTCCTGGGTTTTCTGCTCTGAGAAGTGACTGTACATAGGGAACCCATGGGCATAATGATTAGTATGTCCTGGTGCATAGACTGAGTAGTATGTCAACTGGTATGATTCTGATGTATATATGAACTAGTATGTCAACTGGTGAGATTCTGATGCAAATATGAACTAGTGTGGCAACTGATATGATTATGATGCATATATGAATTAGTATGTCACCTGATATGTATATAATGCATATACATATGAACTAGTATGTCAACTGTTATGATTATGATGCATAAATGAACTGGTATGTCAACTGGTATGATTCTGATGCATAAATGAACCACTATGTAAACTGGTATGATTTTGACACAAATGTGAACTAGTATGACAACTGGTATGATTCTGATGCATATATGAACTACTATGTCAACTGGTATGATTCTGACGCATATTTGAACTAGTATGACAACTGGTATGATTCTGATGCTTTTTTAACTAGTATTTCAACTGGTATGATCCTGATGCATATATGAACTAGTACTGCATTTGGTATGATTTTTATGCATATATGAACTGGTATGTCAACTGGTATACAAGTGGTACGATCTGAATGGGCATAATGATTAGTATGTCCTGGTGCATAGACTGAGTAGTATGTCAACTGGTATGATTCTGATGCATATATGAACTAGTATGTCAACTGATATGATTATGATGCATAAATGAACTGGTATGATTCTGATGCATAAATGAACTACTATGTCAACTGGTATGATTCTGACGCATATGTGAACTAGTATGACAACTGGTATGATTCGGATGGTTTTTTAACTAGTATTTCAACTGGTATGATTCTGAGGATATATGAACTAGTACTACATCTGGTATGATTTTTATGCATATATGAACTGGTATGTCAACTGGTATATCCCTGATGCGGAGGCTGACTACTCAGCCAATTGGTATGGTGCTGATGCAGAGGAGGACAATTGCCATCTCGTAGGACATCGCCGTGTTAAAAATACCACTTGCTAATATGGAAAAATTACAGAACTAGTGGAGGCCGTTTGGCTGACTAGTATTTGATTAGTATTAAACTAGTTAAGTTGACTGCATGGTATGTGATTTCCCTTTGAAAAAATTAAAAAGATTGTCTCTACAATAGTGTGAAGCACATCTTCTTGAAGAAAAACTATACATATATCTTATCATTTTTGTTCTATTTTATTAGGTACCTTCGGCTCTGTGTAGGCGGGTATCGTCACCTTCCCTAGCAAGGGTTCGGAGATTCAACGATTCATTAATCGTAGTCCTACTTCGTTTGCTGTTGTCGTTATCTGAAAAGTGAGTTATCATATTCGAGGCCTGTCTGTTAGATCTTATTGGAATTTTGTTTTATGTGGTGGGTCCCAAACCCCACGCAAAAACCGTTTCTCGGGGAGTTGGATTTAATTTATACACTTATATAGCGAGCCGCTTGATCCAAGACAGACGCCCGCTGGCAGCCGCACCTCATGATGACAGACGCTGCTGTTGAAATCCACTGGCAAGCTCTTAAACCAATTACGTCGGAGTGGCCTTGTCAGGTTGTCACCTTCTCACACCAGTTCGCCACCGAACGGATGTTCAGTAGCTAACCAGAGGATACGACTCGGACGAAGTGAGCTGCTTGGACCGCACATAGAAGAATCGCTCTGGCCATTACCAGTTGAATGGCGGTCAGAAACTTTCCCCACTTGCGTGGACTTCTACACACGATCCCATCCAAGTAACTGAAATGCTAAATGTTAAAAATGAAATGGTGTTCAGTCGTCACGCTAAAACTCGAAAACGGCTGAACCAAATCATATACTTCCTTTGGGGGGTTTGTTTGTTATTACCACGCGCAAAATCAGAAAAAAATATTAGGGGGGCGTGGCACCTGCCATACAAACTTCTTCCTTCAAGGTGAATATCTCTAAAACGGTTTAAGGTAGGGACCTGGAAATTGATACAGAGCTATAGAATAACAACACCATTCTCACCCATAAAACTGGGGGTGAACCAAAAAGGGGGCGTGCCATTTCTCTGGAAGTATTTAGGTTAGACCACTGAAATTTGGCAAGGGGTTTTATGAGATCGATTTCCACCACCTCCAAAAAAACTGGGGATAACGAAAAAGGGGGCGTGGCACCTCCCATACAAATGAAATACTTCATAGTCGATATCTCTGGAAGTATTCACGTTAGACCACTGAAATTTGGTAAGGGGTTATATGAGATCGACCCTTACCACCACCAAAAAAAACTGGGGATAACGAAAAAGGGGGCGTGGCACATCCCATACGAATGAAATACTTCATAGTCCATATCTCTGGAAGTATTTGGGTTAGACCACTGAAATTTGGTAAGAGGTTTTATGAGATCGATTCCCACCACCTCAAAAAACTGGGGATAACGAAAAAGGGAGGGTGGCACCTCCATACGAATGAAATACTTCATAGTCCATATCCCTGGAAGTATTTAGGTTAGACCATTGAAATTTGGCAAGGGGTTTTATGAGATCGATTCCCAACACCTCCAAAAAAAACTGGGATAACGAAAAAGGGGGGCGATGCACCTCCCATACAAATGAAATACTTCATAGTCGATATCTCTGGAAGTATTCATGTTAGACCACTGAAATTTGGTAAGAGGTTATATGAGATCGATCCCTACCACCTCCAAAAAAACTGGGGATAACGAAAAAGGGGGCGTGGTTCCTCCTATACGAAGGAGATAGGGATATGGATTAAAATAGATACGAGTATAGGGATCGGGTTAGAGAAACATGCAGGGAAATAAATTTGTGGCAGGACAACGTCTGCCGGGCCAGCTAGTTGGTGTATAAAAACGTATTGCGATTTATGTAAATGGAATTTGCGGGCCAAATGACCCGGAATTGACCCCAATATGATCCCTATATGACCCCAAAATGAATTACGCAAAGTAATTGAAAAAGTAATGAAGTCCAATTACTTTTGCAATTCCTTTGAGGAATGGGAAATTCTAAAGTACATTTTCCATTCCTTGTAAAGTAATGGCGCGACAATTACATTTTGTACTTGAGCCTCAAAACGATGAAATGCTTTTGGTACTTCTTTTTAGGAATTGAAATGTAATCAATTGCTTTTCTTTTCAGAAAGAGAATTGATTACTTTTCCCAATTACATGTAATAGGGAATTGGGAGTAATTTAATTCCTAAAGTAATGATAACTACCCAGCTCTGGCACTTTCTTATTGTTATGAAATTGAAACCGTTTTCTCAAGTAAACTTTAAAATTTATCTTAATTTTTTCATACAAAATTTTTGTTTAGAGTGAACTTCAATATTTATGTATAAAATATTTAAATTATTTGCTTTAATGAGCAAAACATGTGAAAATTTACTTAAAACTGTTAGCTTTAGGGGTCCAAACAAAGAATACAAACAACTTAATATTATAAAATATTTATATTTTAGGTTTTAATGAAAAAAAGCGAATAAAACGTGTGAAAAGTTGAGTAAAAATTTTTACCGGTTTTTTCGGCCAAAATTATAATTTTTTCGCCGAAATCATTTTTTAGATAAAAACATAAAAAATCATAATTTGTATGATCTACATTTTTTAGGTTTCCTAGATAATTAATACTAGTATATCCCGTGGTCGAAATTCGACCAATTTAAAATAGTTGAACTTATTCAAACATCTGATCAACTTTCTGTCAATAGCTGCCTTTAGGCCCGTGGCCGAACCTCGACCAACTTAAATGTATTCATTAAAAACTCATCTATAGGCAAAATGAGGCCATCAAAGAATTTAAAAAATAGCGGCTGTTATTATATAATAAAAATATTAAATTACAGCAGCCCTTTCCAAAATTATTTATGGCAAATGCCATGCAAATATTCGGTTTTCGAGATTCTATGTTGCACTTGAATAATCGGATGATGAGATTGTGCTTAACAAATAGCCACTAATTTATGCGATCGTTTTGAGCAGGTGAAGAACAAAAAAATATTAGGTTGAAAATTAAGTAAATTGTAATAGTTAAAATTAAAGGTTTTTTAATAAAATAAAAAACATAATTTAAGAAAAAAAAGGAATATTCCGCAACCGGGTCTTGCAACTGTGCACACCGTATTCTATACGCTCACCGCCGCGCCATTACCTTATGCACAAAGCAGTTATCAAATTCTGAGAATCAGAATTTAAAAATTAACAATATACCAACAACAAAGTTAGACTATTAAAATAAATAATGGACCGATGTACTCAATGAGCGAGGGAGTGAAAATAATTCCTATAATAATAGGAGGAGCTTATTGAGTGAAAGAATGAAATTCATTTTGTAGAAATATGAGTTCTATTTCTAGAAATTTATTATTTAGTGTTGGTAAATTACAAATGCTGATTAGGGCAAATCTAGGCTTTTGCAAAAACAGTTAAAGGTTTTTCTAGCTTTTTTCTTTATCCATAACTTAGCAATATTTAGAAGACATTTTAATTTGATTTTTGATTTGATTAAAAAAAAAATGTAGGTATATTGATTAAAAAAAAAAATGTATTCAAAGTGGTAAAATCAGCCAAAATCTAGCCTTTTGCAAAAACTGTTAAAGGTTTTTCTATCTTTTTTCCTTAACCATAACTTAAAAATATTTAAAAATACATTTCTTATCGATTTTTGATTTGATTTTTGAAAAAAATAGTACGTATATTGATTAAAAAAAAAAAAATATTCAAAAGTGGTGAAACAGGGCAAAATGTAGCCTTTTGCAAAAATAGTTTAAGGATTTTCTAGCCTTTTTCCTTAGCTATAACTTAGAAATATTTAAAAAGACATTTCATATCGATTTTTGATTTGATTTTTGATTTGATTTTTGAAAAAAATGTGGGTATGTTGATTTAAAAAAAAAGTTATTCAAAATTGGTTAAACCGGGCAAAATCTAGCCTTATGCAAAAACGGTTTGAGGGTTTTTAAGCTTTTTTCCTCAACCATAACTTAGAAATATTTAAAAAGACATTTTATATCGATTTTTGATTTGATTTTTGAAAAAAATAGTACGTATATTGATTTAAAAAAAAAAAAATATGAAAAAGTGGTGAAACCGGGCAAAATGTAGGCTTTGAGGATTTTCTAGCTTTTTTCCTTAGCCGTAACTTAGAAATATTTAAAACGACATTTCATATCGATTTTTGATTTGATTTAAAAAAAAATGTGGGTATGTTGATTTAACAAAAAAAGTTATTCAAAAGTGGTTAAACCTCGCAAAATCTAGCCTTATGCAAAAACAGTTTGAGGGTTTTCTAGCTTTTTTCCTTAACCCTAATTTGAAAATATTTAAAAAGACATTTTATATTGATTTTTGATATGATTTTTGAAAAAAAAAAAATGTAGGTATATTGAAGCCGGGCAAAATGTAGCCTTTTGGAAAAACAGTTTGAGGGTTTTCTAGCTTTTTTCATTAACCATGACTTAGAAATATTTAAAAAGACATTTTATATTGATTTTTTTTTTTTATTCAAAAGTGGTCAAATTTTGTCTAGACTTCTTTGGTGTTCGGGTTGTAAATCTGGATGAATAGAAATGAGTTGTTGTCTTTAGTAATATTTTAGTTGACCTCTAACCACTTCGTTAATTACAAAATTTAAGGACCTGTGAAAAATTATGGATTTTTATATTTCAAAATTTATAGAAATAATCTACCGAAGTCCGATAAACAGAACAATATCCCCCTTATTCATAAAAAATATAAAAGGTTTATTAAGCTCTTATTATTCAAAATTTTTATCAAAATGTCATTTTAAAAAGCTTTATAAACCAATTTTATTTTTTATGAATATGAGGGTATGTTTAAAAAAAATTTAATTTTCGGATAAACTTACCAAAAAACCCAAATTGTATAAGCGGTTATCTCATTTCTATAGTGGGTGGTATGTATGTATATTTATGAAAATATTCGCAGTAAGTTTTTTCCGAAAAAAGTATCACAAATATAAAAATATGTCTTATGAAATTTTAATGAGCTTATAAAAAATCAAGATTAGAAATACTCATATACCTAAAGATGTTTTCAAAAAGAAACAAGTAAGGAATCCTAAGTTCGGGTGAAACCGAACATTACATACCCAGCTGTGCACATAAAGTGGGCGTGATCGTTCACCGATTTTTCTTATTTTCTGTGGTAGTACTCTACATAAACATAACATGCCTGGTACCTAGTTTCGTAAATCTATCTCACACCGTTCTGAAGTTGTTAGCAGTCGAATTTAAAAATTGTTTGACTCATAAGTGGGCGGTGCCACGCCCACTTTCCAAAATTTTGAAAAAATTATGTAAAGAATATGAAAGTTGATGTATGTACCAAATTAACTATATTATTATAGCGAAATCAGTTAATTAGATATGGACTTTTCAATATTTCCACCTCCTTTCAATATAACTTTTATGAAAAAGTAGGCGTGGTCGCGAAGCGATTTCGTTTATTTTCTATAGTTGAATTTACCACAACAATAGTATGTCCTCTACGAAATTTCGTTATACTAGCATAAACTGTTCTGAAGTTATTAAGAGTCAAAATTTTAAAATTTCTTCAAATATACGTGGGCGGTACCACGCCCCCTTTTCAAAAATTTTTATAAAATCGGCCTTAGAACATCTAAATCAATACATATTGCAAATTTTATCATTGTAGCTGCTTCTAATATTGAATTAACCCATTTTATACGTTTTTCGAAATTTTCGATATCGAAAAAGGGGCGTGGTTATGGTCCGATTTTACCCATTTTCAATAGCAATCTATTCTGAACCCAAATAAGTACGCGTGCCAAATTTGGTGAAGATATCTCATTATTTGCTCAAGTTATCGTGTTAACGGACAGACGGACGGACGGACGGACGGACGGACGGACGGACGGACGGACATGGCTCAATCAAATTTTTTTTCGATCCTGATCATATTGATATATGGAAGTCTATATCTATCTCGATTCCTTTATACCTGTACAACCAACCGTTATCCTAACAAAGTTATAATACCCCGTGTACAAGTACAGCTGGGTATAAAAACTATTTTCAATGAAAAAAAATTGTAGCCCGGAGCTGTCCTCGAACCTACAACAGTTCGCTCGCTATCCGATGCGCTAACCACTGCTCTACTGCTTTATCTACGAATTTATTGTCAAATCACCAATTCAAGCTGTATGGGCAATGAGCGAGAGAATGAAAATAGTTTCTCTAATAAAAGGAGGAGCTTGTTGAGTGAAAGATTGAAAGGTTCATTTTGCAGAAAATTAGTTCTTTTTATAGAAATTTATTATACAGGCGTGTTTTTAAATCTTTTTAGAGGGGGTAAATTACAAATTCTGGTTAGGTCAAAAAAAGTTTGAGGATTTTCCAGCTTTTTGCTTTAACCATAACTTAGCAATATTTAAGACAATTTATATGGATTTTTTATTTGATTTAAAGAAAAAATATATATTGTTTGGGGCTCGGGTTGCAAATCTGCCCTTTTAAAAGTTATTACATATGTACATATGAATAGAAATCAGTTGTTGCCTTCAGTAAAATTTAAGACGACCGCTAACCACTTGATTTAGTTCAAAATTTAAGTACATATTAAATATGTTGTCGATTTTTATATTTTAAATAGGGAGTCTATCAGCAACTTTGTCTCAAACGGAAGAAATCACTAAAATTTATAGAACTAATCTACCGAAGTCCGATAAACAGACTACTGTGTTTGAAAAAATTTCGCAACTTCGATCTTATACCATCAAAAATTAGACAAAAAAATAATGGGTGGTATGTATGCATAAGCTTTCCGTCAACTAAAAATATTCAGCAATTTTTTTCCTCGAAAATAGAGATCACAAACATAAAAATTTTAAAAAAGTCAAGATAAGAAATATTTATATATTGAAAAAATAAAAACCATTTTCAATGACAAAA
This sequence comes from Campiglossa producta, assembly GCA_964058755.1. NCBI lineage: Eukaryota > Metazoa > Arthropoda > Insecta > Diptera > Tephritidae > Campiglossa > Campiglossa producta. Next base: position 64,358,386 of record CAXKVI010000001.1, read on the forward strand.
AATAAAATAAAAAAATGTGGCCGATAGCTGTATTTGAACCATTAACCGCATATGCATTTCATAAATATTTATGCATATTTAGTATGGGTTTAAGCTTGGCAAATATTTATATGTAAAATTTGTTAGCCTATTAATATAATAGATTAATAGAATGGTAAACATTGAATTGAATTATGTCACTTTGAATACACGCCTAGCTTTACGTTCAGCAAATAATTCCATTGCAGAGTCCAAATTGATCGTCGTCGCTACTGATCTTTCGATGTACAGAATACAAAAATTGTTCAGTGTATCCTCGGCTAAAGAAGCTCGGCGATATTCTTTAACAATTTTCAACGAACTCATGACTCGTTCGACACTAGCTGATCCGATAGGAAAGGTTAAGAACAGTCGAAATAAACTGCAGCATTCAGGAAAACTGCAACTACAAACTCCAAATACTGTGATGGACTGTCGTCAGTAAACTCCCGATTTTCTGTGAAATACATGTCAGTAAAAGCAGCCAGCTCTTTTTTCAAATCAGTAGTGAAAAACTCTGATAAAGTAATAACACAGTTTTACAAATCATCCTGAAGGAGAGTTTTGAAAGTTTCAGGCATCAAAAAACCGAAAACGTCGTTTATTTCTTTGAATCCGCTTTTTCTTGTAGTTCGGTAGTCATTGTGTCCAAAACTTCATAGAACTGCATTCGATGTTTTGCATGAGATTCTAATGCTGAATGGGAAGTCTTCTCATCGAAAATATTTTTGGCTACGTTTTCTGATAATGGGAAAATCAGCATTTTCCCAGCCTATTTCTAGCCATTTTTGCCTAGCTTTAAGCACGAAATTTTCATACATACGTACGTTCATCTCTCAGATATCTAAATTTTTTTAAGGCCGTTGCCATGCACCACTGCGCCTTAATTAGATCGACTTCCTTTTTTTGTAATTGAATTTGAACAGAATTGATTGCGCTAAGAACTGAATGTTACCATTACAAGTTTAGTAAAAACAACCAGTTCATCGAGGACAATAACGATTGTACTTTGATGATATCTTCCCCAGAAGCTCCGACCTGAAATTTCATTCTCCAGGAAGTTAACGATACATTCAAAGTTGAGTATTATCGCTTCCACAGCTTTAATTGGAGATGCCCAACGTGTTGTAGGTACTCAATCCTTTAACGTGTAGTATCCTTTCACTACCCTGCAGCGAAAGCAACTAGTTGAAAACTACTTTACAATTAGTTGGTGTACCGAGCCCAATTAGTCAGTGTTTTGTCTTTTTTCCATATAAACAGCTGTTATTTTTTACGTGTTGATGTCCTACGAAATGTCAATTGCCAGATTTCGACCAGAACATACCAGTCATCTACTAGTCATGATATCCTAGAATTATACTAGTTGTAAAATACCAGTCCCATAATAGTTCAACCTGGTCTAGTATGATTTCCATAAAATGAATTAGTCCCCATAAAGGCGCATAGTTATTCGATTGTAATTGTTGTTGCATATTCTCTCAATATAAGACCGTCGCGATTGCTTACTTATAATCAAAGTATATTAAACAAAGTAATAGTGAACTTGACAGTGCTCTCTTTTCTGTAGGAGTTTTCCCGTCAAATGAAAAAAAATATTAACCCGTTCTGCTTAAGATTTTTAAATTTTTTGAATAGTGTGAAGAAATAGCAAATTGTTTCATATAAATACAATACCGCTTGCCTCAGTTTCTTGCACGTTTAAATAGAGTTTAGAGTTCAGACTAGCTAGACTCTAGCACATTTTAGCTAAGATGAATGGTCTAATCTTTTTAATTGGGTCTTAGACCGAAAACGAAACTGTAAGCGATTAAAATCGATCATGACCCCTGCGGGCTAGGGATTTAGATAATGCCCGTAGTGGAATGTCTGTCGCAAGAGGCGACTAAAATCCACGTTCACGAGGTTGATGAAATCGGTAATGGGAATAGTAGCATAAGGTGGTTCGGCAGCTGTGAGAGCATAGACGCATAGACCGTAGAACTCTGTTTGGTCCGTCACGTCCCACTTACAACAGCTACAGCGAAGCCGATTAATTTCTCGAAACCAAAAACTAAATCGTAATCGATATTTTCATAAAAAAACGAAACCCTTTCAAAGTCCATAAGCAGTTCCAAGCAAGTTTGTACTTGTTTTTTATAATTGATTACTTCATTTCGCGGACACATATTTTCCTTAATAAGACGGTACCCTGGTTTTGACTTCAGTATAAAAAAACTCTAATGGAAACCAATCCACCAGTTTCGCCGACACTCTGGCGACAACCTTCTTGTGGTGCCATCGGCGGAAATCGACAAATATTCAATACTCGCCATTTTTATAACGCAAAGGTCCGAAAAGAGGTAGATTCCAAGGTGGCCAAAGTAACTCCGTTACTATTTGGGCTAGCAGATTTCGCGGTATTGATAATTTTTTGGCATGAGCAAATCCTATCTAATTTTTCAGTAAAACAATTGTATGGGACACAAAACCTGTGCTTGGGTGGCAAAGGGTTAATACGCTTGTTTACATTTATTTGAAGTTAAAACTCCTGCAAAAACAAAATATTTCAGTTGTCAATTCTACCTTGTTTAATTTGCCTTGCTTATAATGCTTTGTCACCCTCTGACTAGTTTTTACATTTTAAACCATAAATTATATACATACTAGCTGGTGCCCGCGACTTCGTATGCCTATAATTTCCGTTTTTTTTTTCAGCTGGGTTAGCAAAGAATAAAATCCAACAAAAAGACTGGAGTTCAGCACTTAAGGGTCGTGTTGTCATGTAAGCTTTAAAGTTTGTCTGCTCGATAAACCCAAATTTCGGTCACAAAATATGTTTTCATCGGACTGATAAAGCTTAAAGTTTAATAAAAACGACCCTAAAGCCATTTATTTTTCCAATATAAAGAACATAAATTATAGAATTTCTTTGTACACAATATTTGAAGTTGTACCCAAATTACAATTTATAAACAAATTTTCCGAGCAAGTTACTCGCGAGCAAGCTACATAAAGCTGCCCGTGTGAAAAGCAATTAGTCCTAAGGTCGAAACCAGCTGCTCGGAGTGTCTGACCCTGTGACTTATTTATGGTCATAGCGAAACATACGCTGACGGGAAACTGAACACGTTTGAATTAAAATGGAAAATTGTTTGGTATTATGGGTATTCGTGGTATGAAAACTACTTCACCTGCTCCACAACCCGTTAGAATTTCCGCTTCTATCACATTATTTCGAAGTGTTTTAACTTTAAGACGGGTTCCATTACATAATGTACTAACACATTTTTGTAGTTCGGCGCGAGTAACGGATGCGAGTTGGCACGAGTTGGGTCAGATTAAATTACTCGCATGCGAGGATACAAAAACCGTAGCACTGTACAAGGCAGCAGCTGCTAAACTGGGTGAAGTCTACAAGGGCGCAAAGATAGAGGTCGTCGACTGGAAGGACATTCCAGCTCGTCCAAGGGCAAGGGCGTGGATTCCGGCCATCCCTGACGAACCCGAGAGAATTCTCGGGATGCTACGGCTAATGAATCCGTCCCTCCCAACGCATGACTGGAGTGTCAATCTGGTCGGGGATACGGTAGGGCCCGACAGACAGGTGGTGTTCACCATGAAAAAAGAGTCAATCGAGCCCGTCAAAAGGTGCAATGGCCGAGTACACTACAGCGTAGGCCAGATCGTTATCCACGTATATCGTGGTGATGCTCAGCGCGCTGCCTTCTCGGCTGCTCCGGGGGAACCGGAAAACGAATTACCAGAAGAGGAAGCGGAGGATTCCGATGCGGAAAGCATGTTATCCGCCACGTCCCTTGGCGATAGTGATGTGAACAACTCGGAGATGGAGGACAGCCTACGGGACGAGGAAGTCCTCGACGTCACGGTGGTAGCAGCCAACGCTGAGCGATTAACATCTAACGCTACAGGCAGCAGGACTCCTGCAACGCCATATCGGGCAGTTAGTAGGAACAACTCGTCGTTGATAGGCAACCGCCGGGATGGGGAAAACCTCGACGATATGGGGACGGCAGGGAAGTCTGTGCGCTCTCATGTTGGTGGTGCTTCAGATTAATCTGCACAAATCTAAAGTGGCTACGGCTGCTTTAAGTAGTCGTCTTTCTAAAGGCGACGTGGATGTGGTCCTCATCCAAGAACCCTGGGTCAATAGCTCGAGAATCTGCGGATTGGGGACTAAGGGCTTCAAGCTCATTCGAGCCAGCGAGGAGAGCAAAGTCAGAACGTGTATTTTGGTCAAGTCTGAGTTGAACTCCGCTATCAGTCTAACGGTCGACAGCACCCGCCTGGCGGTGGCGTCGGTCTATATGCCCTACGACGCCGAAGAACCCCCACCACAAACGGAGGTGAAAGACCTGGTGTCAAATCTTATTATTGGAGCGGAAACTAATGCTCACCATGTCCAATGGGGGAGCTCCGATATCAATGCCAGGGGCGAGTCTCTGTTTGATTACCTCTTAACAACCAACCTGGTAATTTGCAACGTGGGTAATGAGCCTACTTTTATCACTAAGAGCCGCAGGGAGGTCATAGACCTCACCATCTGTAGTGAAGGCGCTTATGAGTGGGTCAGAAAATGGCGGGTTCTGAAAGAACATTCATTCTCCGACCACCGTTACATAGAAAAGGTTTTAGACTTTATTGTAGAACAACCAATCATGAAGCGCAATCCACGTAACACTAATTGGCAGTTACACAATGAAATATTAGACAGAGACCTGCCAGTACTGCCCTCACAAGCCCCCTCATCAGTAGAGGAGCTGGAGGATCTTGTTACTACATTTACATCGGCGTTCTCAAATGCTCTAGGACAGGCTTGTCCAGTGCCAAAACCACGCGGTAAACACAGGCCACATTGGTGGTCCGACGATTTGGACTCGCTCCGCAAATCATGCCGGAAATAATTTAACAAGGCAAGAGCCTCGGCTCTGAGCCTCATTGGCACGAATATAAAGCTAAACTAAGTGCCTACAAAAAAGCTCTGAGACAGGAGAAGAGAACCTCGTGGAGAAATTTCTGCACTGGCGTCGAAAAGGTCGACGACACAGCGAGACTTAAAAGAGTCCTCTCGAAAAGTCAAACAGCCATCAGCTATTTGCGAAAACCTGACGGATCCTGGACCAGCACGGAAGAGGAAACCCTGGAGCTGCTCTTGAATACACATTTTCCGGGGAATCTGCATGACGCACCACTAGCACCTGCAACAAACCTGGCAGTAAATATACCCATCACTGAGGAAAGGGTAAGGTGGGCAGTTAAGAGCTTTGAACCGTATAAGGCTGCCGGGCCGGACGGGATTATCCCCGCGCAACTTATAAACACGTTGGAGACATCAGCTAAATGGCTGGTATTTCTCTTCACAGCATGCCTGGCTCTCAACCACATTCCGGGCTCCTGGAGAAGCGCCACGGTAGTGTTTATCCCTAAGGCTGGGAAGGCATCACACTACGAGCCAAAAGACCGATCAGTCTCTCGTCCTTTGTACTCAAAACCTTTGAGAGGATACTAAGCGACTACCTCTCAACGACTATTGATAGCAACCTTATCTCTAGCTATCAGCATGCATACACCAAGAGTAAATCAACAGAAACTGCTCTGCACAGCCTAGTATCTGTCATTGAGAAATCGCTGTGTTAAAAGGACTACTGTCTCGTGGCCTTCTTAGACATTGAGGGGGCTTTCAACAATATAAGCCCGGAGGCGATCAACTCCGCTCTAACTAATCTGGGCATAGATAGACCTCTAACTGGTTTAATTGACCAACTTCTAAGAGGAAGGAAAATAGCTTCTTCACTTGGTACGGTTGAGTTATCACGCTATGTCACAAGAGGAACGCCCCCGGGGTGGTGTTCTTTCCCCGCTTTTATGGAACCTCACACTCAACTCGTTGCTACGTGACACAAGCTGCGGGGGCGGGAAGATAGTGGCATACGCAGACGATTTAGCTATTGCATTCAGAGGCAAGTTCCCACAAACTCTGTGTGACCTGATGCAAGTTGCACTGCGAGAGGTTTCTAGGTGATCCTCCCGCTGCGGACTTAGTATCAACCCGGGGAAAGTGGAACTTGTCCTCTTCACCAACCGGTACAAAATACCGCCACTAAGCCTACCAGAACTAGATGGCACGCGCCCGCCTCAGCGGCGGCATCAGCTCTGCGCCTGCACTCCAGTTGGGGTGCGGGTACTATTGGACACTCCAGTATTCTGGAATCTTACAGCTTTCTCCCTCTAAGCACAGGTCGTTGTGCGACCACTACAGTCGGGGATAGCTGTTTCAAAATAAACATTCCCAGCAGAGAAGACTGGGAGAGGACGGATTGGTGTCCCGAAACAAATGGTGGCACTTCCATATACACCGACGGCTCGAAGTTGGACGGCAGAGTTGGAGGAGGGGTTTATTCAAGGGATTTGGACCTTGAGCTCTCCTTCAGACTACCTGATCATTGTAGCGTCTTCCAGGCGGAAGTCTCGGCAATCCTGGACGCCGCGGCCTGGTTAAGCAAACGTGTTATCGGAGAGGATATCGCTATTTTCAGCGATAGCCAAGCGGCGATCAAATCCCTTGGCTCATACACGTTCAACTCTGAACTGACGCTCAGCTGTCGTCGATCTCTTCAGGAGATGGCCCAACAGAACCGCGTAAACCTCATATGGGTCCCGGGACATAGGGACATTGAGGGAAACTGTAAGGCAGACGAGCTTGCCAGGCAGGGCACGACCAAGCAGGTTCTTCAGGATAAAGAGGGCTTAGGTATGCCGTTTGCCACATGCAAACTAATGCTGAAGGAGCACACACTCCGTCAAGCCAACGAAAGATGGCTGCAATCCCCAGGGTGTCGGATATCGAAACAAACCTGGCCAAAATGGGATCTTAAAAGGTCAAGATGCATTTATGCCCTAACTAGGAGGGAAATCTGCATATTGATAGGGGTATTAACCGGTCACTGCCTCATTGGTAGGCATGCAGAAAGGCTAGGTGTGCCCTACCGACGATGCTGCAGGAGTTGCAAAGATGATGGGGAGGAGGAAACAGTGGAGCAGCTCATCTGCAACTGTCCGGCTTTAAGCGGCGCGAGAACGCGCTTTTTGGGAGTTCCGTTTCTGGATAGCCTAAGCCAGATCGCGGAACTGGACATAAAGGACTTGATGGGCTTCATAAAGTCATCTAAGTGGTTCGAGGAGGAGTAACGGTGTCGGTTTAGGAGTGTCAGTCCCGGGATTCTGCTATGTGGAAAATCCCAACAACTCATGGACTTTCCATATGGCTGGGTCCCGGGACTGACTTTCCTTATGTTGGTGGTATCACAACGGGCCTTTCAAAACTGGCCTAAGTGTGCCTCTGCGGCAGCCACTTGAACCTAACGTAACACATTTTTGTGGAGATATTCGTCGATACCTTCGAAAGGTCGAGCTATCGAAATTCCAAGATATCTCCCAAACCATTTCAGATATTTCAATGAATCACATCGCATATTATAGCACTCATTGACACCTTACGTTTGACGCCCATATTATACTAAGACATTTTTGGTCACCCCTGGTCCACATATCGGGCGATAACCCCAAAACCCTTAAAGATATCGCAAAAAATAATATCTTAAACTTTAAGTTGAGCGTCTAGCAATCCAACGATTCAATTCCATTCAGTACTTTTAGAGTGTTACGACCACAAACATACAAACAGACAAGGTCCACATATTGGGCGATAACTCCAAAACCGGTTGAGATATCTAAAAAAGTAATATCTTAAATTTTAAGTAGAGCGTCGAGCAATCCAACGAAAAAAGTTTCATCCAATTCCATTCATTACTTTCAGAGTGATACGGCCACAAACATACGGACAGACAGACAGACAGACACACCAAAATTTTTAAAATGGTTGATTTGGATTCTACTCGCTTAATAATGCTTCCCCCAATAAATTTTTTGTTGATATCTGCCATGTACAGACATCGACCCCTTACAATTTTATTATATGTATGTAGAGATGTTCATATACAATTCCGAAACATAAAAAGGTGAGAACTGCATAAATGTGTTTTTGGAAATTATGTACTTGTTATATTGCTTTTTTGTATTTGTGTCTGAATTTTTAATTCGGAATGTTTTCTGAATAAAGTTTTCTGAAAAACAGCATTTCTGAATTTTTGTGCTCTGAATTCTTGGGTAGCACCGATATTTCCTGACTAGTTTGAATTCAGCCAGAAAAGTCTAGTTGCATACTAGTATGAAATGGATATTTCCTGACTAGTATGAGTTCTGCCAGAAATTTCTTAAATTCTTTTAGAAGCTTGATGCCAAAATCGTCAGAGGTTCGTGATGAACTTTCGCTCTGTTTCAAAATTTCTTCCCATCGCGGATATGAGTGAGCGAAATATACAAAAATGCTTTCAATTATGGCGAAAAAAACTTTGATTGAGGAACTTGCCTTTTTTTCTGACTGAGACAATGAATATACGGTAGAAATGATCCATCGCCGTCATCGAGAAATTCTTTTAATTTCACTTGAACACCTCCGCAACCCCCAGACGTGACAGGGGCACCGTCATTTGCATTTTGCATGTTAACGCAACAACAACGATTTGAGGCAGATGAATCCACATAGATTTCTGGTTCTGGAAGGGTTTAGGGCCTTTTTTGGTCTATTTTTTGAGTAGGGCCTAGTTGGCAATGTCCCATTTGCCGCCCGTTAAATCCGCTACTGGTCGAAACGTCGGAAACGAAAAAAAACTATACGCAAATCTCTTTGGTTTTATGGGGAAATACTATTTGATATTATTAGGTGCAATTTTTTCTTATTTTTTTGCGATTTCTTTTTATTCACAGTAAAGTCTAATTTTAATACCATTTTGGTGTTTACATATAACAACGCCGAAAAGTATTAAATTAATGCCATATTCGGTCTAATTAAGAGAGAGATGAATTCAGTCGAAGATTCTCTCAGGCAAACAAAAAAAAAATGTACACAGTTTTATTATATTGCCTTCACCGAGAGTCGAACTCACAATTTATTGAATGCTGAACGGAGATGTCTACTATCAAGCCATCGAGTACTTATGCTTGCCAGCGTCAAATTGCAGCTTTGGTCTAAATGATAGCGACGAACCGCGTGCGCTGAAGAACAAACCACCGGACTTATTTTAATGCTAAAAAGTAATTAATTTAATACTTTTCCGGCTTTGTTTTAAAACAAATAGTACCTAAAACATTATAATGAGAGAGAGCGCCTTAGTATTATTTTGGTATTATTTTAAAACTATTTGGAATTAAAAATGTTTCAGAGTCTTAAATTAATACCATTTAGTATTAAAACTCAGATTTAATTCCAAAAAGGCTTAATTTAACTAGCGACTGGTATTAAAAGTAATACTTCATTTTTTTCTGTGTATGTGTTATTTATAAGAAAATCTTGTCATTATATTATAATACTAGCTGACCCGGCAGACGTTGTGCTGCCACAAATTTATTTTCCTGCATGTTTCTCTAACCCGATCCCTATATCTATTTTAATCCATATCCCTATCTCCTTCGTACAGGTGGAACCACGCCCCCTTTTTTCGTTATCCCCAGTTTTTTTTGGAGGTGGCAGGGATTGATCTTATTTCCTTACAAAATTTCAGTGGTCTAACCTAAATACTTCCAGAGTTATGGACTATGAAGTATTTCCTTAGTATGGGAGATGCCACGCCCCCTTTTTCTTCATCTCCAGTTTTTTTGGAGATGATAGGATTAATCTTATTTAACTCCTCATGAAATTTCAGTGGTCTAACCTAAATACTTCCAGAGATATGGACTATAAAGTGTTTCATTCGTATGGGAGGTGCCACGTCCCCTTTTTCGTTATCCCCAATTTTTTTGGAGGTGGTAGGGGTCGATCTCATAAAACCCCTTGCCAAATTTCAGTGGTCTAACATAAATACTTGCAGGGATATGGACTATGAAATGTTTCCTTCGCATGGGAGGTGCCACGCCCCCTTTTTCTTCATCTCCAGTTTTTTTGGAGATGATAGGGATTAATCTTTTAACTTCCAGAGATATGGACTATAAAGTATGGGAGGTGCCACGCCCCCTTTTTCGTTATCCCCAGTTTTTTGGAGGTGGTGGGAATCGATCTCATAAAACCTCTTACCAAATTTCAGTGGTCTAACCTAAATACTTCCAGAGATATGGACTATGAAGTATTTCATTTGTTTGGGAGGTGCCAAGCCCCCTTTTTCGTTATCCCCAATTTTTTTGGAGGTGGTAGGGGTCGATCTCATAAAACCCCTTGCCAAATTTCAGTGGTCTAACATAAATACTTGCAGGGATATGGACTATGAAATGTTTCCTTCGCATGGGAGGTGCCACGCCCCCTTTTTCTTCATCTCCAGTTTTTTTGGAGATGATAGGGATTAATATTTTAACTTCCAGAGATATGGACTATAAAGTATTTCATTCGTATAGGCGGTGGCACGCCCCCTTTTTGGTTCACCCCCAGTTTTATGGGTGAGAATGGTGTTTTTATCCTATACCAATTTCCAGGTCCCTACCTTAAACCCTTTTAGGAATATTCACCTTGAAGAAAAAAGTTTGTATGTGAGGTACCACGCCCCCCTAATATTTTGTTCTGATTTTATAACATGACCTGCGCGTGGTAATAACAAATAAATCCCCCAAAGGAAGTATATGATTTGGTTCAGCCGTTTTCGAGTTTTAGCGTGACGACTGAACACCATTTCATTTTTATATAACTATATAGATTGTTTAGCAAAAGGAATAAGTCTCATATAAGGTGTATATTCATTATAGGGTTGTAAATGCGTATACAATGTATACTATACATGACAGTTTGTAATGACTTAGATTAGAGAGCGGAAAAAGGAAAATGGAGCTTCCTTTTATAAAACACGAAGGTATGTGACACAAATTCCTTAACGCTGACGGCGAAGTAGGTACACCCATATGTTCAAAGGAGATTTTCTCCTGCCTGCTTTAACGCAAGTTTCGATTTTTTCGTTCCCACATTTTTTTTCTTCCAACATCCCCTGAGGCATTGTGTTTTTTTTGTTTAGCTAAAAATGTTTGCCTGCGTGCATGTTTTCAAAGTGTTTCATAGCCGTATACATCACGTATGAACGAAAATGTACGTATATATGTGTGTGATCCAAAATAAATTCCGAAACGCTAGAAGCGAAGATTTATTATCAAATTAAATTTCTGACAGAATTTATTGCTTTATCTCTTTTTCGCCAAACATCGAGCATCTAACGCCGGGTATAGTGTCAGCAAACTTCTGATAAGTTGAGCCCTTTTCCTCTTCTTTTTACCATGTAATGTTGTTTCGTATTGTATTTCATTCATGGTGGAGTGTCCTCACCACGACCCTTTTGTGCGAGTTTGGCTGTGGGGGTTGTAGTAATAGCGAATTGCATGTAACCGACACCCCTCAAACTGCAATCTAGCTCTGAACTCAGTCATGAAATTGAAAAGAGAGCACGGAATTTCATTTCGTTTCAAAAAAAAAAAAAAATTTCGATTTTGGAGTGTTTTTTGAGTTTGGCTTAAAAAATGTATTTAGAACAAATTTGTGCAACATTTGCACTATTTGTGGAGAGCAGCTTGAAACGGTAGGCATCAGTTGCACCAGATAGAGATGCAAATACATACGTAGAGCTACAACCGTTTTAACGGGTCAATTCCAACTAAAGCCAAGGCCAAACAATTAAAAATTACTTATTTTTAATTAAATTTAATCAATTAGCAAAAGGGGTTAATATTTATGAAAAAAGTGAGGTTTCGGCCACACTCGTCCCAAGTTTTCCTTAAATGTATACTTCTGGAGTATTGTATTATAATATCGAGACGTGTGCGCAAATAAAATGTGTGAGCCATAATTTTCGATTTCGGTTTTTATAAAAATCGATAATTTATCATCACATCATCTCTCAAAGCTTCAAAGCCATAAAAAGTACCGTTACGAATTTAGAGCAAAAGCAATTTTGCCGTAAGTGCCAATTGCTCGGTTTAGTGAGCTAGCAGTCATACATATTTTTTCTCTTTTGAAATTAATGTAATAGAGCGAGATCCCAGAGCCGCCAGGCAACACTTATTTTATAATTTATGAAACCATTACTCCTGGATAGTCCTAGAACGATTGTGGAAATTTCAAAGCTGGACCTATGACAGGGGCCTACATAATTTTTTTTTTTTTAACATAATTCTTTTAACTTTAAGCTTGATGTTGTTTTCGCGTGAAAATTTCGCTACCCGCCTATAAACTATTTGAGGTGCTCCTATTTTTATGACGATATAATCTTTTTGCAGTAAAAAATGTTGCCAACGTCTGTGAAACATTGAAATTTTTATCTGAAATAGGTTCAACTAACGTGCATGAATTGATAGTCACTGGCATTTTTAAAATATGTCTAAGCCCCCATGAATGCGATTGGATTTTTTGCTTACTAAGATGCCAAAAATATAATTAACTACGGGAAAAAAATAAAAAAACAAACTAAAAATTTGTAGTGACTCGCTTATCTTGTGGTAAAAACGGTTTTGGCATTTTTTATTAAGATTGGAACATTAACTTTTTTTTTGTCAAATATTATTTTCATTAGACCTAGTTTTGTTTTGCTTTCAAAAAACCTGATTACGTGCAAATATATAAAATACGACGATTTTATAAAAAAATTGTATAAAAAAACCCGCGTACTATAAAAAAAAAATTTTTAAATTCTACCCATAAAGTTGCCAAATTTTGCATAAAATATGGCAATTTTTCATGAATTTTGTACAAGCTTTTTTACTTCCGTTTTTTTGTTTCTGTTATAGATTTATCTATACTAGTATCGCTTGTGATCGAAAAATCGACCAATAAAGCCTTTAGGGGGTCGTGGGATCGCTAGCCCCGTACCGCCATCCTTAAATTTCGGGGAAGCCCCTGAAAATATACCGCCTATACCTCAGTTTTTTCAATTTCCTTTCAATCGGTGCATATTTCACTCAAATTGGTCAAACGGTTCGCTCACAGGAGGTTCCTATAGTTTTTCATGTGGCGTATTTATTAGGGATTCCAATCCCGCGATCCCGGAAATTTTTTAAGGCCCGAAAATGCCGGGATTACTAGACCTAAATCCCGGGTTCACCGAAAATAAATTTTTAAATACATTTAAGTTATCTTGTATATATGTACTTTAAGTAGAACATGATTCTAAACTTCTACCAAAAACATTCCCCTTTGAGGGAAAAATAACTATTACTACAACATTTGCAACACCGCCTTTTTACGCCTTTTTAATTAATCCGAGTAATATATATGATTTAAAGTATGCATTTTCCAAAGAAATTAGCTTATCAGTCATTGGGGGGAGCTCGAGAGCATCCTTCGTAATACAGAAAACATGCTTCTTAACGAAAACCATACTAATATCAACGACGAAGTGGTTGAAGTTGACAAGCCCGTTAGTCTTAAAGAAAAGTTACATCAAGTTGTGACTAGTAGCTCCCAAATTTCCACCAATAGAAACGAATATGAATTAAAAAAGGTTAGGGGAAAGAAATTGATATTTTTTAGAATGGGGGCCACAAAGGCTATTATATTCAGAAAGCATTTGACTTTTTGTCAACTGTTCAACCCACCAGTGTTGAGGCAGAGGCCAGGTTAAGAGATGACACTATTAATGTAATAATTTCTTTAAGATCACACTTCAAACTTCAGAAAAAGCAATTTTTCTCTAAGTCAAATGGCATTCATTTTTATTTTTATTTTTTTGTAAATCGTTATTAATCAAATATATAAGTATGTATATTTGGCTATGTTTGCCAGTAGTACAAACAACTTATGTTTCAAGTTCCTGAGTAGTAACTTTGAGTTACAAATTTAATGTTACTTTTCGTTCGTTATAAAAATGACTGCCTTCATAAATACATACATATGTACATACTTAAATTAGTTACTATAATTTAGTCTACTCTATTACATAGATATGGGGTGCCATTTTTAACAAAAAAAATATTCGGGACAATCCCGGGATCCCGGATTGAACTTTCAAATCCCGAAAATCCCGAGAGGCTAGAAATCCGGAATTTTATTTCAATGTTCTGTAATTTATAAACCCATCCATGGCAGTGTCTACCGAAAGAGACGTATTTGAATGAAGACTAGAGATTCGTTAAAAATATGTCCGGGAGTTATGGACCGTTCGCCAAAAAAATCATCAGAGGTTCTTTTTTGGCAAAAACTTTCGTTAAAATGAAGAACTTGCGCTGATTTTTGGAAGGGCCGTTTCTTGTAATATCCACAAGTTTTTACGGTAATACAAAATAAAATCTGAATAAGAAAGATCCTATCGTGCGTATGTGTGTAATACATTGACATAATCGGGGTTTCCAATCCCGACAAAAAAGATTTATGATATAACATTGATAAATGGTCAGACATATATTTTATTTTATCGTTGTGACCGAAATTTTTAGTGCCCACTCCACATTTTTGTCATTACAAAATTAAAAATTTTGAAAATTAGTAAACCTTACCCACATTACAAACCTTCCCAGTTTTACTATTTTTTTTTTTTGAAACAAATTTACAAATGTTGCCTATTTTAAGGCGTGACATATTTTTCCGAACTCTATGTCATATCGATGCCCGCAAAAACCAACATCAAAAATTATTTAGAAAAATAAATTTTCTAAATGGGGTCGCCCCTCACTAGTAGTTTGGCAAACTCACCGGGTGTATTTCTGCCATGAGAACCTACTCAGCAAAAATTCATTTGCTTTGCAAGTGCCGTTTGGAGTCGGCAAAAAACTGTAGGTCCCGTCAACGTGTAGGAAAAAAATAAAAACAGCACACTACAAGTTGGAAGAGAAGCTCGGCAAAAATCTCGTTAAAGATTATGATATTTGCACCTTGATACACATTTTTGGCAAAATTTAATTTTTTTCTGCCGTCTCATTACCTTCTGAATTTTTAGATCTGAATTTCACTTTCTGAATTTATACTTTCTAAATTTTTACTTTCTGAATTTTTACTTCTGAATTTTGACTTCTGAATTTTGACTTTCTGAAAAAAGATTTCTGAAGAAAAATTTCTAAAAAAATGTGTTTCTGAGTTTTTTGTTTTCTGAATTTATGGGGGGAACCGTTTTTTTATCTTGATAGATATGAGATTAATATTACGCAAATATACAGTATCGCAAGTGACAACGGCCGAAATATGGTAAAGTGTGGTGATCTTTTACAAAAAGAGGCTCAGAATGAAGAAGATCACCGTTGCCGTTTGTTCAAAATTTTGGGTACCAAAATTCGTACCAAACCGAAAAAACACGTACCAAAATAATTTGCTAGCCAAACAATATAACATTTATTAAAACAAATTTAAGCACCTCATCTGCTGCCATATTTTAATACAGAAACGGGTTTTAATATATGTACATATCGTCGGCGAAGAGATTAAACCTGCCAACGACCAAAAAAATATTTGTCAGTCCCTAAGGCAAAAAATCTAATTTAACTTGAATTTCAGGCTAAGTTTAAGGGCCATGGTTTCTTTGAAATATGAAAAATTAAATCATATTCGCTGGCTATTACCTTGACTTAGACCCAGAAAGTAATACTCTAGAATAAAACAGTAACAAGACGACAGAAGCTCTATATGTTGCAGAATTGGCTACTCTTCGAACCGCATCAAAAAATCGATTTGCCTGAGAACGGGATTTAGCAGGTTTACACTCTTAGCCGTCGATATGGTGATTCAAATATAAGAAAATTTGCCAACCCTTAGGTGTCGCTATTTTTGTCTACTGCAGTGAAGAAGGGGAGTGAAAAATACACATCATGACTAAATATTTTTATACCCAGCTGTACTTGTACACAGGGTATTATAACTTTGTTAGGATAACGGTTGGTTGTACAGGTATAAAGGAATCGAGATAGATATAGACTTCCATATATCAATATGATCAGGATCGAAAAAAAATTTGATTGAGCCATGTCCGTCCGTGTGTCCGTCCGTCCGTCCGTCCGTCCGTCCGTCCGTCCGTCCGTCCGTCCGTCTGTCCGTTAACACGATAACTTGAGCAAATAATGAGATATCTTCACCAAATTTGGCATGCGTACTTATTTGGGTTCAGAATAGATTGCTATTGAAAATGGGTAAAATCGGACCATAACCACGCCCCTTTTTCGATATCGAAAATTTCGAAAAACGTATAAAATGGGTTAATTCAATATTAGAAGCAGCTACAATGATAAAATTTGCAATATGTATTGATTTAGATGTTCTAAGGCCGATTTTATAAAAATTTTTGAAAAGGGGGCGTGGTACCGCCCACGTATATTTAAAGAAATTTTAAAATTTTGACTCTTAATAACTTCAGAACAGTTTATGCTAGTATAACGAAATTTCGTAGAGGACATACTATTGTTGTGGTAAATTCAGCTATAGAAAATAAACGAAATCGCTTCGCGACCACGCCTACTTTTTCATAAAAGTTATATTGAAAGGAGGTGGAAATATTGAAAAGTCCATATCTAATTAACTGATTTCGCTATAATAATATAATTTGGTACATACATCAACTTTCATATTCTTTACATAACTTTTTCAAAATTTTGGAAAGTGGGCGTGGCACCGCCCACTTATGAGTCAAGCAATTTTTAAATTCGACTGCTAACAACTTCAGAACGGTGTGAGATAGATTTACGAAACTAGGTACCAGGCATGTTATGTTTATGTAGAGTACTACCACAGAAAATAAGAAAAATCGGTGAACGATCACGCCCACTTTATGTGCACAGCTGGGTATGTAAAGTTCGGTTTCACCCGAACTTAGACTTCCTTACTTGTTTTTTTGTAAAAATGGCAAAAACGTACCAAATTTGGAAGTTGCGTACCAACGTACCCGGAGAAAAAATTCGCACCAAAAATGGTACATTTCGTACCAAAAATGGTACATTTGCCAAAACGGCAACCGTGAAGAAGATTCAAATTCGTTGGACTTTGACTTCGATACAATTGAAGGCGAGTATATAACGTGCGATACCATTTTTGAAGATCAATAAATGGGCTCAATAATTTCAAAATTTTATGAAAAATTAAAAACCTTTCAAAATATTTTAAAAATAATTTAATTTGTGCTTACCGAGGTCAAGCGCTTCAGCGGAATCAAAATTTAGTACTCATGTTAAATCTATTTTAATATCAAGGTGCAAATATTAACTTAGAGTATACATACCAGTCGAGATAGACACAAAATCATAGCTGATCTTTCTTAGAAATGTCACCGTCAAGAAATGCTATTCTAACTATTGGCGGCGATATACCAACAGGTTATCATAATCTTTAATGAGATTTTTGCCGAGCTTCTCTTCCAACTTGTAGTGTGCTGTTTTTATTTTTTTCCTACACGTTGACGGGACCTACAGTTTTTTGCCGACTCCAAACGGCACTTGCAAAATGTGGAGTGGGCACTAAAAATTTCGGTCACAACGATAAAATAAAATATATGTCTGACCATTTATCAATGTTATATCATAAATCTTTTTTGTCGGGATTGGAAACCCCGATTATGTCAATGTATTACACACATACGCACGATAGGATCTTTCTTATTCAGATTTTATTTTGTATTACCGTAAAAATTTGTGGATATTACAAGAAACGACCCTTCCAAAAATCAGCGCAAGTTCTTCATTTTAACGAAAGTTTTTGCCTAAAAAAGAACCTCTGATGATTTTTTTGGCGAACGGTCCATAACTGCCGGACATATTTTTTAACGAATCTCTAGTCTTCATTCAAATACGTCTCTTTCGGTAGACACTGCCATGGATCGGTTTATAAATTACAGAACATTGAAATAAAATTCCGGATATGTGCCTGTTTACATTAAGTATTTTCAGTGGCGGGATTAAATATTTGTATTGAAAGTGAAAATTTTATTAGAAAAGTTCTTAAGCACACTACACAAATTTGCAATTTAAATAAATACAGTGGTGTGCGATGAAATAAAGCCACAATGGAAAGTGGTTGTTTTAGTTTGAAATCTATTATTAATTAATATATAAAAACTAGGGAATCCAATTTCCGGGATTTCTAGCCTCTCGGGATTTTCGGGATTTGAAAGTTCAATCCGGGATCCCGGGATTGTCCCGAATTTTTTTTTTGTTAAAAATGGCACCCCATATCTATGTAATAGAGTAGACTAAATTATAGTAATTAATTTAAGTATGTACATATGTATGTATTTATTAAGACAGTCATTTTTATAACGAACGAAAAGTAACATTATATTTGTAACTCAAAGTTACTACTCAGGAACTTGAAACATAAGTTGTTTGTACTACTGGTAAACATAGCCAAATATACCCTGCAGTCAAATTCCGAACTACTCAGCAAACATACTAGTTCATTGACTAACCATTTTGTGGCATATGCCTACCAGTTCGTTGTTGAATAGTTTTAAAAGCAGTCAATGCCAAACTACTCAGCGAAAATTCTAGTTCATTGACTATACATTTTGTGGCGTATGCATACTAGTTCATTGCTGATTAGCGTTAAACCAGTCAATGCCAAACTACTCAGCAAACAATATAGTTCATTGACTATACATTTTGTGGTGTATTTATACTAGTTCATTGCTGATTAGCTTCAAACCAGTCAAGGCCAAACTACTCAGCAAACAATATAGTTCAATAACTATACATTTTGTGGTGTATTCATACTAGTTCACTTCTGATCACCTTTAAACCAGTCAATGTCGAACTACTCAGCAAACAATATAGGTCAATGACGATACATTTTGTGGTGTATTCATACTAGTTCATTTCTGATCACCTTTAAACCAGTCAATGTCCAACTACTCAGCAAAGAATATAGTTCATTGACTATACATTTTGTGGTGTATTTATACTAGTTAATTTCTGACTACCTTCAAACTAATCAATTCCAAACTACTCAGCAGACACCTAGCTCGTTTACTATACATTTTATGGATGTTTTTATACTAGTTCTTTGCTGATTACCCTTAAACCAATCAATGCCAATCTAATCAGAAAACATACTAGTATACAACTATAATTTGCTGGGCGAAATAATACTAGTCAGAAAAATCCTGGTTCGTACTAGTATGCAAGTATGTATGAAACTCGGGTTGAAATCATACTACACCTTTTTCAGTTTATATTCAGAAAGTTTTCTGAATATCAATTGTAATTTTCAGAATGTCAATTGTATTTTTCTGAAAATCAAATGGAAATTCTGTAACTGCATTCAGATCTTTTATGATCCCATTTTGGCCAGGTTTGTTTGGATGTCCGGCACCCTGGGGATTGTTGCTACTTTTCGTTGGCTTGACGGAGTGTGTACTCCAAGCCAACGAAAGGTGGCAACAATCCTCAAGCTGCCGGACATCCAAACAAACCTGGCCGAAATGGGATAATAAAAGATCTAGAGGCATTCACGCCCTAAGAAGGAGAGAAATCTTAATATTAATAGGTGTTCTAACTGGGCACTGCCTTATTGGTAGGCACGCAGAAGGGGTGCCCTATCGACGATGCTGTAGGAGCTGCAAAGATCATGAGGAAGAGGAAACGGTGAAGCACCTCATCTGCAACTGCCCGGCCTTAAGCGGCGCGGGAACGCGCTTGTTGGGAGTTCCCTTCCTGGATAGTCTAAACCAGACCGCTGGGATTTTCCAAATGGCCGGGTCCCGGGACTGACTTTCCTAGTGCTGGTGGTATCACAACGGGCTTTTCAAAACTGGCCTAAGTGTGCCTCTGCGGCAGCCACTAACCTAACCTAACCTAACTGCATTCAACTGTTTGAACAGTCACAGATTTTTAAATTAAAAAAAAAACTAGGTCCCGCCAACTCATAGGGAAAAAATCAAAGCAGCACACTATAAGTTGGAAGAGAAGTTCGGCAAAAGTCTCGTTAGAGGTTATGACAACCTGTTGGTATATAACCGCCATTTTTTTTTTACGTTGCGGCATAAACTTGAGTATATTGACAACAACAATATAAATTAACTCTACCAATGCTCCTTTAACTCGAGTGTATGGCCCAGCATGAAAGCAGTCTTACTTTGACTCTTTTTGATGTAAAAATAAGACTTAATTTTATCTATATATCATATGTGGGTCCGGAACTCCGCAGTGGACGACTAACTTAACCTTAATTTACCTTACCTAAAAATACAACCCCAAAGCCCCAATTACATAAAACTTTGACAAATGCGCGCCTCGTTTTTGAGCATTTGCAAAAATTTCGCTTCGCTTTACGTTTAAAAAACTTTGTATGAAAGTGGATCCTACAAAGTTGAATGCAATTGGGCCTTCACCTATATAATCAAACTTGACGAACGCGGAATTTGAAAGGAGCCATTGCAAGTAGAATTAAATAATTAAATTAAAAATACAATAAACAACATAATTTAAAAAATATAGAAAAAAAAACTTGTGTTAACTTTACCGAGAATCGAACTCAGAGCCTTTAGCTCATTTTTGGCTGTGTATGAACTAGTATATCAACTGGTATAATGCTGATGCAGAGGCTGACTAGTATACCAATTGGTATGGTGCTGATGCAGAAGAGGACAATTGCTTTTCTTTTTCTCTTGTAACTGCTTCTTTTTTACCCTGTAATTCACAGATGCTTTTTCGTGTTTGAGTAAATACAAATAGTCGCTGCTTTCTAAAGAATAAACTGGTATATTGCTGATGTAGAGGCTGACTATGATACTGGTGCATATACCGACTAGTATACCAACTGGAATGAATGTCAAATTCGTGGACTAGTATGACAAGTGGTACGATCTGAATAGGCATAATGATTAGTATGTCCTGCCGCATAGACTGAGCAGTATGTCAACCGGTATGATTCTGATGTATATACCCTGCAGTCAAATTCCGAACTACTCAGCAAACATACTAGTTCATTGACTAACCATTATGTGGCATATGCCTACCAGTTCGTTGTTGATTAGTTTTAAAAGCAGTCAATGCCAAACTACTCAGCGAAAATTCTAGTTCATTGACTATACATTTTGTGGCGTAGGCATACTAGTTCATTGCTGATTAGCGTTAAACCAGTCAATGCCAAACTACTCAGCAAACAATATAGTTCATTGACTATACATTTTGTGGTGTATTTATACTAGTTCATTGCTGATTAGCTTCAAACCAGTCAAGGCCAAACTACTCAGCAAACAATATAGTTCAATGACTATACATTTTGTGGTGCATTCATACTAGTTCACTTCTGATCACCTTTAAACCAGTCAATGTCGAACTACTCAGCAAACAATATAGTTCAATGACGATACATTTTGTGGTGTATTCATACTAGTTCATTTCTGATTAGCTTTAAACCAGTCAATGCCAAACTACTCAGCAACATTATAGTTCTACGCCTAAAAATTTTGTGGTGTATTCATACTAGTTAATTTCTGACTACCTTCAAACTAATCAATTCCAAACTACTCAGCAGACACCTAGCTCGTTTACTATACATTTTATGGATGTTTTTATACTAGTTCTTTGCTGATTACCCTTAAACCAATCAATGCCAATCTAATCAGAAAACATACTAGTATACAACTATAATTTGCTGGGCGAAATAATACTAGTCAGAAAAATCCTGGTTCGTACTAGTATGCAAGTATGTATGAAACTCGGGTTGAAATCATACTACACCTTTTTCAGTTTATATTCAGAAAGTTTTCTGAATATCAATTGTAATTTTCTGAATGTCAATTGTATTTTTCTGAAAATCAAATGAAATTCTGTAACTGCTTGACGGAGTGTGTACTCCAAGCCAACGAAAGGTGGCAACAATCCCCAAGTTGCCGGACATCCAAACAAACGTGGCCGAAATGGGATCATAAAAGATCTAGAGGCATTCACGCCCTAAGAAGGAGAGAAATCTTAATATTAATAGGTGTTCTAACTGGGCACTGCCTTATTGGTAGGCACGCAGAAGGGGTGCCCTATCGACGATGCTGTAGGAGCTGCAAAGATGATGAGGAAGAGGAAACGGTGAAGCACCTCATCTGCAACTGCCCGGCCTTAAGCGGCGCGGGAACGCGCTTTTTGGGGGTTCCCTTCCTGGATAGTCTAAACCAGACCGCTGGGATTTTCCAAATGGCCGGGTCCCGGGACTGACTTTCCTAGTGCTGGTGGTATCACAACGGGCTTTTCAAAACTGGCCTAAGTGTGCCTCTGCGACAGCCACTAACCTAACCTAACCTAACTGCATTCAACTGTTTGAACAGTCACAGATTTTTAAATTTAAAGAAAATACTAGGTCCCGCCAACTCATAGGGAAAAAATCAAAGCAGCACACTATAAGTTGGAAGAGAAGTTCGGCAAAAGTCTCGTTAGAGGTTATGACAACCTGTTGGTATATAACCGCCATTTTTTTTTACGTTGCGGCATAAACTTGAGTATATTGACAACAACAATATAAATTAACTCTACCAATGCTCCTTTAACTCGAGTGTATGGCCCAGCATGAAAGCAGTCTTACTTTGACTCTTTTTGATGTAAAAATAAGACTTAATTTTATCTATATATCATATGTGGGTCCGGAACTCTGGACGACTAACTTAACCTTAATTTACCTTACCTAAAAATACAACCCCAAAGCCCCAATTACATAAAACTTTGACAAATGCGCGCCTCGTTTTTGAGCATTTGCAAAAATTTCGCTTCGCTTTACGTTTAAAAAACTTTGTATGAAAGTGGATCCTACAAAGTTGAATGCAATTGGGCCTTCACCTATATAATCAAACTTGACGAACGCGGAATTTGAAAGGAGCCATTGCAAGTAGAATTCAATAATTAAATTAAAAATACAATAAACATAATTTAAAAAATATAGAAAAAAAAACTTGTGTTAACTTTACCGAGAATCGAACTCAGAGCCTTTAGCTCATTTTTGGCTGTGTATGAACTAGTATATCAACTGGTATAATGCTGATGCAGAGGCTGACTAGTATACCAATTGGTATGGTGCTGATACAGAAGAGGACAATTGCTTTTCTTTTTCTCTTGTAACTGCTTCTTTTTTATCTTGTAATTCACAGATGCTTTTTCGTGTTTGGGTAAATACAAATAGTCGCTGCTTTCTAAAGAATAAACTGGTATATTGCTGATGTAGAGGCTGACTAGTATACCAACTGGAATGAATGTCAAATTCGTGGACTAGTATGACAAGTGGTACGATCTGAATGGGCATAATGATTAGTATGTCCTGCCGCATAGACTGAGCAGTATGTCAACCGGTATGATTCTGATGTATATATGAACTAGTATGTCAAATGGTATATTTCTGATGCAAATTTGAACTAGTATGTCAACTGATATGATTATGATGCATAAATGAACTGATATGTCAACTGGTATGATTCTGATGCATAAATGAACTACTATATCAACTGGTATGATTCTGACGCATATATGAACTAGTATGACAACTGGTATGATTCCGATGATTTTTTTAACTAGTCTGTTAATTGGTATGATTCTGATGCATTAATGAACTAGTCTGTCAACTGGTATGATTCTGATGCATATAAGAAGTAGTCTGTCAACAGGTATGATTCTGATGCATATATGAACTAGTCTGCCAACTGGTATGATTCTGATGCATATATGAACTAGTATGTCAACTGATATGATTATGATGCATAAATGAACTGATATGTCAACTGGTATGATTCTGATGCATAAATGAACTACTATATCAACTGGTATGATTCTGACGTATATATGAACTTGTATGACAACTGGTATGATTCTGATGGTTTTTTTAACTAGTCTGTCAATTGGTATGATTCTGATGCATATATGAACTAGTCTGTCAACTGGTATGATTCTGATGCATATAAGAAGTAGTCTGTCAACAGGTATGATTCTGATGCATATATGAACTAGTCTGCCAACTGGTATGATTCTGATGCATATATGAACTAGTATGTCAACTGATATGATTATGATGCATAAATGAACTGATATGTCAACTGGTATGATTCTGATGCATAAATGAACTACTATATCAACTGGTATGATTCTGACGCATATATGAACTAGTATGACAACTGGTATGATTCCGATGATTTTTTTAACTAGTCTTTTAATTGGTATGATTCTGATGCATTAATGAACTAGTCTGTCAACTGGTATGATTCTGATGCATATAAGAAGTAGTCTGTCAACAGCTTTGTACTAAATGTATAGTTTTTTAATAAGAATTTCTTCTTAAAACCAAAAAGATTTCCCTACAGTTTTTGATGATGAAGACAATCTTATTAATTTTATTAGGCATTCTTGGCTCTGTGTAGGTGTTCTTGGACTTACTCTCTAATGTTTCCAAAATGATCTCTTTTAAATTATCCGCGGAATGTGTGTCATTGAAATTTTGCACGGCTAGAGTTTTAACGATGATTTGTCCATCTTGCAACAACTGCTCATTTATACCAAGCATCGGCGCCCCATAGATCTTAAGATCAGTCAAACAAGTTGGATTCATCACACAGACACGTTGTGCTCTGTGTTTACCAAATGATTTAGTCGTCGCTGGGCAAGGGGCGAAACCACAATGCGTGGGGATGTCGCTTGTTTGGCCAGCGAATGTTAAAAATATAGTTCGGACAATCACAGCGCGTGTATAAGCGTTCTCACGTATACACCTGCATTTACAAATCAGCCGACCCATGATTTATACATACCAAGTGTCTATAAAGACGTTGCGCACTGCCTATTTTCAATGAAAACATTTTATTTTAAAAAAACCCTTAAAAAAATTTAGATAGGTGGCAACCCTGTAACCCGCCCCAAGTGGTAACCAAAAAGTGGATAGTCTTAGAATCAACCATACTATCTATATTCAATATTTCAACCAAATCGTTCAAGCGGTTCCTGAGATATACTGGATATACAAATATACAAATGTACAAATCGTTATCTTAATTCACAAAGGCCCTAACCGACATAAAAAAAATTTACAGGAGAAGCAAAAAACAAAATTTTTTTTACATTAAACGCATGCAAATATAGCTTTGTAAATTTGGAATATCTCCGTTATTACTAATAGTAACTCCTAAAAATTTGTAGTGAGTGTGTATTTTAATATATCATACTTAAATTTGTGAAAAACTCATTTTTGAAAAATGTGCCATTTAGGGCCTTGTGAATTAAAAAGCGAAAGGCGGACAGCAATGAGGATATTGAGGGTAATTTGGAATTAGATATTTCCGTTCTGAGAGCAGATACCAGGGACATAAAACGCCTAATTGAGGATATGGCGGCAAATTTCTTGCAGCTGCGGGCAGACTTAAAAGAGGACTTGAAAAATACCACCTCGATGTTTGAAAGAAAAATATCGGAATTGACAAAAAATATTTCTGATTTACACGAAAGTTGCAATGCAAAAGATCTTCGTATTTTAGCACTAGAGCAAAAGGTAGAAGAGATGGAGCAGCAAAGTTTGGAAAAAAATATAGTTGTCAGAAACGTCAACAAAAGAGAAAATGAAGACCTTAATGATGTTGTGGGTCGAATTGCAAACTTTGCTGGTGTTAGTTTGGATGCGAAAGATGTGGATGACGTTTATCGATTAAAAGGCAAAGGTGAGCAAATTATTGTCAAATTCTCCTCTGTTCGCAAAAAGAGAGAGCTTTTGAATAAGATGCGTGGAGTTAAGCTCTACGCTAACAAGTTGGATAACGTAGAGCAAACTTCAAACAATAGCGCGGAGAAGAGAGTGTACTTGAATGATGATTTAACAAAATCAAAACGACGACTGCTATGGGCCGCAAGAAGCAAAGCACAGGCGTCGAGCTGGAAATTTGTATGGGTAAAGGGAGGTCGTATTTTGGCTAGGAAGGATGAAAATAATAAAATTACTTGTATACACTCAGAGGCAGATATTGAATCCATCAATTAACTTATCATACTTCCACTCAACTATTTAAATACAAAAGGCTTTTAAAAATAATCCAAATTGCACTTTAATCTTCTTTTAATTAATTTTTAATTATAATTATTATTTTTTTCTTATATCCGCAACATATCTATTTTTTCATCAATTAATTTATCACAGTTACACTCACTTCTCACTTAACCACTTAATTTATACAAAAGGCTTTTAATAATAAACCAAATTGCACCTTAATTCTCTTTCAATAAATTTTTAAATTATTATTTTTTTTATACATACATAACTTCATATTAGGATATTTTTTTATTTTGTTGTATTTTATTTCTGTTTTTTTTTTTTTTTCTTTCTCTTTTTTTATTAATTAACCAGTTTTTTTTTCATACGCTTTTATCATCCAAAACACTTGCAATCTTAAGATTTTTACTACTTCATTTTTTGTATTAGTTTAATTTTATTTTTTATTAATTACTTTTGGATTAACTTTTTTTCTTTATTAATTACTTAATTTTTCCCCTCACTTTCCAAAGATTTCTAATACTAGTTATTTTATAATGAGCAACACTACAGCACAGTGGCGTGCCTACGTGTTTCAATCAAGGCAAGCCCCAGTCCTTATAACCCCAACAAAAGCACATACTGCTGCCAAAGAACATTTCAGACGAAGAAGAAGAGTTCAGGATAGATATTTATCGACTTTTGCACACGGGGAAAAACTTAAACATTTAGGTTTCTTCAATAGGCAAGTTATTGTTTTGCAGATTTTTTAAGCTTTTCCAATCCAAGGGAAAAGGTTTACTTGCACTATTTCCCATTTACATATGTACATCGAAGAAGCCAAGGCTCACTTGCACAACGAAAATTTATATTTTTAACTCAGAGTTAATGTCAAATTAAAAGATAACTCGGCGTCGTGCAAGTGGACCTAAGAAACCTAAAAAATATTTTTTATATTTTATAATGCCTAGCAAAAAAAAAAAATATTACAGCAATCACCAGTATTGAATTCTTTTTTTCTACTTTAAAATATGCGCCAATAATTTTTGAGTAGAGCTCTTTGCATATTAACATTGTAGATATGTATGTATATACATATCCAGTTTGGCTTTAAAGCTTATAGTAACAACAGCACGAAGCTGGCTTCGTAGTTGCATACAAAATTTCTTCTAAATTCAAAAAAACTGTAGCTTCAAAAAGACATTTTAGTAAGGGATTTGAAAGCCAGGTAAAAGCCAATAAGTAAAAGCGAGATGGCAATCATCGCCTAGGCGGTTAAAGGCTATTTTAAGTAAGCAAGTAAGAGATGCCATCATATGCGCTGAAAAAATTTTATGTTAATTGTTTTGCTATCAGCCGCCAGATGGCAGGAAGAGCTTTATTTATATGTTTATGCTATTGGCAGTTAGTGAAACCAAATGTAAACGTTAAAGAAATTGTTACGATACATTTTTGAAACATATTGTAGCTCATAGAGGATTAGCTAGGCAAGCCGGGCTTTTCGGCTTATATGGAAGGCACGCCACTGCTACAGCAACCATTTTTCAAACATTTGCAGAAATCGATGCAAACAACTTTTTAGATTACGAGCTTAAATGCGTGTGCTTAAACATTCGTTCCTTGAGAAAAAATTTTAACGCGTTCCGAGTAGAAGTTGATAAGCTTATCGATAGCATTGACATATTGGTACTAGTTGAAACAAACATAAAGAATGATGAACAAAACCTGTTTCTTATAAATGGATTCAACGTTGAATTCCTTAATAGGCGTCAGAAAAGCGGGGGAGGGATAGCAGTGTACGTAAGAGAGAACATATGTTACGAGCGAAATTTATATTGCACAAACTCGTTTGAAACAATTGAATTAAGATTTACATGTAACAATAACAACCATCCATGTACACTGCATGCTATATACCGACCCCCGCAAAGCAATGTTCGCACCTTTGTGGAGGAACTTGACAACGCATTAAAAGATGTAAACAAAGAAGAAAGCATAATAGTGATTGGTGATATCAATATTAACATACTCGATGCTGATAACAGCAATGCAAATCTCTACCTTGATCTGCTCTCATCGCGTGGTATGCAAAAATGTATAAATGATTATACTCGGGTTGATGTAAAGAGAGACTCTCATACGTGCATTGATCACATATTTGTTAGGAGTAGGGCCATAAACATTATGTCAGGAGTAGTGCAAACAAATATAACTGACCATTACTCTATAGTATGCGGTCTATCTTTCAATGAGCGTAATCAACACCCTAAAGGAAATACTGTAGTACATAAAGTAATAGGAAACAAAAAATTCTGTGAAGAGATAGTGAAGGTAAACTGGGAGGATACTTTTAGGTCAACTACCGTAGACGATATGTGTGATAAGTTACTAGGTAATTTCAGATGTACCTATGAGAACTCGTATGTTACCCCAACAATTAATGCACCAAGAAAAACTAATGTATGGATGACAAATGAACTAAAAACTTTATGTAAAAATAGAGATAAATTATACAAAAAATGGAAAGGAAGGCCGCGGGACCAAAAAATTGAAGTTGAGTACAAAAGGTTTAGAAATCACGTAAATAAAGAGATACAAAGAACTAGAAATAATTATTATCAAAATAAATTTATCGAGTACAAATACGATTTAAGGAAAACTTGGCAGCTTGTTAACGAGATTGTTGGCCGAAAGAGCTTAAGTCCGGACGACCACGTTTTGAAAAACTTCAAAAATATTAGTACCAAAACCATCTGCGATAATTTTGCAGCAACTTTTTCCGAGGAAGTAAAAAAAGCAGTTCATGACTGTGATACCGTAACTTCAAATACATCACCGTATAAGATATCTAACTCAATATTTATGGAAGAAACTAGTGCTACTGAGATACAGACTATCATACAAAAGCTTGACGAAAGGAAGGGGCCTGGGTCTGACGGAATTCGGCCAAGAGATATTAAATTACTTGCACCTATTTTAGCCCCCATTATAGCTAAGCTCATTAACCTTAGTATCTCCCAATGCACAGTACCTAATGCTTTAAAATTGTCTGTAGTAAAACCTATTTTTAAATCTGGAGTTAAATCTGATACTCGTAACTATCGACCAATAGCTATATTACCGGTTATCGAAAAAATTATGGAAGAAGTTATTGTAAACAGACTAACAGAGTTTATAGTAAAATATAAAGTTGTCGATGAGAGGCAATATGGGTTCCAAAAAAATAAGAACATAAACCAGCTACTAGGCAAATTTTCCAGCAAAATAAATGAAAACTTAGGAAAAAGTTATCACGTCCTTGCTCTATTTATAGACTTCAGCAAAGCATTTGATACTTTATCGCATAAAAGGCTGCTCGAGGCGCTTGAAAATGCCGGAATAAGGGGAGATTGTCTAAAATGGTTCGAAAGCTATCTAGAGCTAAGGAGTTATAGTGTAAAAATACAAAATGAATATAGCGACCATAAAACATTATCGTATGGAGTCCCACAAGGTTCAAAACTAGGTCCTATTTTGTATATAATTTACGCAAACAGTATGCTCAGAGCCCTCAAAAACTGTGAAGTCTTCGCCTACGCAGATGATACAGCGATTCTAGTACCGCATAGGGAAGAAAGCTAGATGTAGTAACCAAGTGGGCACACGATAGCGGTCTGGCAATAAACGTGACTAAGACCAAACTAATGCATATAAGACCTCCGCATATATCCCGTGCAACAATTCAGCTAATATTTCATAGTTACGATTGCTTGCATCGCAATCAAATACAATGCGACTGTAACGTGAATATAGAAACCGTTGATACATATAAATACCTCGGTATTGTTCTCGACGAAAATTTTAAATGGAATGCTCATATATCACATCTTCAAAAAAAACTAAGGTCCACATCCTACATCCTAAATCATCTCAGTTTCTGCACGAATTATGATGTATTGCTCCAAGCGTATTTAGCCCTTTCGGAGTCGTACTTAAGACATGGAATCACTGCATGGGGATCGTCAACATACTGCAGGGTACTTCAACAAAGCCAAAACTATAACTTAAAGATACTTGCGAAGAAAAAGAATATATATACTCCCAATATCCACCTGAATTCAGCCTTAAACTTACTTGATGTAAAGTCGATCTATAAAATAACAGTTCTTAATGAGTTTTATGATGAAAATTTACTCAAGACAAAAATTGCTCACAATCATGGTACTCGAAGACGCTTAGAGAACCGACTCGTAGTGCCTAAATTTTCAAACAACTATTCCAAGAATACCTTATCAGTACTACTTCCATCGTTTCTTAATGAACTACCAGTAGAGCTTACTAACCTACCAAACACAATCAAGCGAAAAACTCTGATTACGAATCATATTAAAAGTCTGTTGTAAGCGGTTTGCAAATTCAGTCATTACTTTTGTAATAGTGTATAACTTCGGATAAAAACCAAAGCATACCTAAAATTTGCTAACAGCATAATATGCTAAAACTATAAAACTTAATATAAAACTTAATTTTTGAAATAAGAGAGGATTGGAAACGCGTCCTTTCCAACCTCTAAATAATAATTAATAAATAAATTCTAATTTTTGAATAAGGGGGATTGGAAACAAGTCCTTTCCAACCTCCTAAATAATCAGCGAATGTCCTCTGTGATCATCGGAATCCGGTGCGTTCCGACAACCTATATTGAAATTAATAAACTTAGCTTTTGAAATAAGGGACGATTGGAAACACGTCCTTTCCAACGTCCCCTGTGTTGAGCGAGATCTAGTGCATTCCGACAACTAATTTTACATATTCGATTAACTTAATTTTGGAATTGGTGGAGGCTTGGAAACTCGTTCTTTCTAACCTCCTAAGCAGCTGATCGGAATCCAATGCATTCCGCCAACACTGGTGATATCATTATTCATCATGTATTTGTAGATTTTCTGTTGTCGTATTTTTATTTTTATTTTTAGTTTTTAATTCAATTTAATTCTTCTACTAAATCTTAAATGTAATTTTAATTTTAATATTAATCTCGTTTCTCATTTTCATTTTAACTATAATTTATTTTCTATTTAATCTTAATAACATAACTTTAATAATATTTTAATTTTAATTTAGTCTTTAGTCATAATATTCTACCATTTTATTCTGGTGTCCACTTTGGTTAAATAAATACACATTAGAAAATAAGTCACTTTGTAAACTTTATACGTAGTCGCATTCCTTAGATATATTATAAATAATACATACCCGCAGACAAGCTTTACAGCTTCGCGGGTTGTATTTAATAATTTGTAAATTTTTATATATGAAGAACAAATAAAAACAATTCATTCATTCATTCATTCAGGTAACGAAATATACAAATATACAAGTTTAGCTCGTTTAAAGTTATAAGATATGTGTCTGTATGCGGCTTGTGAAGGGCATTACCAGCACAGTTTAAAAGAGACATTTTTCTCGGTTTATTTCATTTCAACGTAAGCGTTTGCATTTTGATAATTTTGTTTTGTGAATTGCCGAAACCAAATTATTCCGATAATTTCATTTCGTGAATCAACGAAAGAAAATTATCGTGATAGTTTTATTTTGATAATCAACGAAACGATATCATTTTGATAGTTTCATTTTGTGAATTAACTAAACAAAATTGAAACGTTTCAATAGTTAAGCATCTCTGGTATCAGGCACGAAGTATAAATCGTCCCATGACAAAAACTTCAGCCAGACACATCAAAACTGGGAACTTTTCTTCATTCTTACTGCGATTTCTCTTGTTTGAGCAGGTTTGTTCAACTTTGAATGTTTTTAAATGTCAGGTTGCCCTCGTGAAGGGTGGATACCTTGCCGCGGTACGAGGGCTTAAGTCGATAGCCACAGGGCTACGCTGCCCTTGTGATCATAGCTCCGTACGGCACTTCATCACGAGAGCAGCCTAGCCTCTCTGGCGCGACGACAAAGATCTTCCCCCTCCCAATCCAGGCTGTTATGCGACCACGTGCCCATGGGACGTTTGCAGCCGGGAGGCAAATCGTGGCTGTATTTGAACGGAGCCTCTCTGATACCGGGTCGCCTCAGAGAGTAAGTATGGCCTTACCGCGGTACGGGGCTCTGCCGCGGCGGACGACACATTTTCCCCTACTCTTCCCTTGACCCTAAGCTGGCCTTGTCTGGCGATGGGTCGTACGAACAAGATGAACTCAAACAACATAAATAAAAACGAAAAACCCAAAAAACAAACAACGCCAAATTTCACTCCTCAGCAAAGGAGAGCTATGGAGGAGCAGGCGAGAAAGCAACAACAACGCCGGAGGACAACCTCCGTTCCACAATCAAGGGGGGGATCGACAGCGATGGCAACTACGAGTCGGTCAACCAACCCTCTATCGAGTAAGATTGACTTGATGGGAGCTAGCACCAGTGCGGTTGCCAACGCAGCTAAGCGGACAACGGCGGATGCTAAACTCCCATCAACCTCTGATATGAAAACCAGTATCTTTACGTCTGTGGCAGCGGTCTCACAACCTGGCCTCGGAGTTTCGAAGGGGAAGGAAGCTGCAACTGAGATTTCGGCAAGGGGAGCGACCGCGATGGCAACTACGGGTCCGCACTCCCGGGAGACATCTCTCCGCTGCTTCACATACCACGAGAAGAGATTGGCTGCAAAGATCCTGAAGAGGTATGAAGGGGTACCGCAGGAGTCGCTGTTGCCGAATTCCAGTAAATCGGTAGAGCTAGCGAAAGCTGTGATACCGGATTTCCAAAAATGTTACATGCCAAAGAGGTTAAAAGTTAACCCTTTCAAGCGCCAGAGATCGGACCTGGAGTTAAATCCCCCTCCCAAGCGGCATCAGAATACCTCTGGAGCGGGCAAACTAAGCTTTGCTGAGTTAACCAAGGACAGGATCCTTATAGGCGTCCTTGATCGAGGCAATGACCGTCTGGCCATCCCCAAGGACCGGTGGCGTTACGTGCGAAATGAACTCGGCAACATTCTTCTCAACGTTGCTCCGGAGTTTCCGGGTAGTTCGGCGCGAGTAACGGATGCGGGCTGGCACCAGGGTCAGATCAAATTACTCGCATGCGAGGATGCAAAAACCGTAGCACTGTATAAGGCAGAAGCTGCTAAACTGGGTGAAGTCTACAAGGGCGCAAAGATAGAGGTCGTCGACTGGAAGGACATTCCAGCTCGTCCAAGGGCAAGGGCGTGGATTCCGGCCATCCCTGACGAACCCGACAGAATTCTCGGGATGCTACGGCTAATGAATCCGTCCCTCCCAACGCATGACTGGAGTGTCAATCTGGTCGGGGATGCGGTGGGGCCCGACAGACAGGTGGTGTTCACCATGAATAAAGAGTCAATCGAGCCCCTCAAAAGGTGCAATGGCCTAGTACACTACAGCGTAGGCCAGATCGTTATCCACGTATATCGTGGTGATGCTCAGCGCGCTGCCTTCTCGGCTGCTCCGGGGGAACCGGAAAACGAACTACCAGAAGAGGAAGCGGAGGATTCCGATGCGGAAAGCATGTTATCCGCCACGTCCCTTGCCGATATTGCTGTGAACAACTCGGAGATGGAGGACAGCTTACAGGACGAGGAAGTCCTCGACGTCACGGTGGTAGCAGCCAACGCTGAGCGATTAACATCTAACGCTACAGGCAGCAGGACTCCTGCAACGCCATATCGGACAGTTAATCGGAACAACTCGTCGTTGATAGGCAACCTCCGGGATGGGGCAAACCTCGACGACATGGGGACGGCAGGGAAGTCTGTGCGCTCTCATGTTGGTGGTGCTTCAGATTAATCTGCACAAATCTAAAGTGGCTTCGGCTGCTTTAAGTAGTCGTCTTTCTAAAGGCGACGCGGATGTGGTCCTCATCCAAGAACCCTGGGTCAATAGCTCGAGAATCTGCGGATTGGGGACTAAGCGCTTCAAGCTCATTCGAGCCTGCGAGGAGAGCAAATTCCGAACGTGTATTTTGGTCAAGTCTGAGTTGAACTCCTTTCTCCTACCTAACTACTCCAATGGTGATATTACCGCTATCAGTCTAACGGTCGACAGCACCCGCCTGACGGTGGCGTCGGTCTATATGCCCTACGACGCCGAAGAACCCCCACCACAAACGGAGGTGAAAGACCTGGTGTCAAATTTCTGCACGGGTAATCTTATTATTGGAGCGAACACTAATGCTCACCATGTCCAATGGGGGAGTTCCGATATCAATGCCAGGGGCGAGTCTCTGTTTGATTTCCTCTTAACGACCAACCTGGTAATTTGCAACGTGGGTAATGAGCCTACTTTTATCACTAAGACCCGTAGGGAGGTCATAGACCTCACTATCTGTAGTGAAGGCGTTTATAGGTGGGTCAGAAAATGGCGGGTTCTGGAAGAACATTCATTCTCCGACCACCGTTACATAGAAATGGTTTTAGACTTTATTGTAGAACAACCAATCATGAAGCGCAATCCACGTAACACAAATTGGCAGTTACACAATGAAATATTAGGCAGAGACCTCCCAGTACTGCCCTCACAAGCCCCCTCATCAGTAGAGGAGCTGGAGGATCTTGTTACTACATTTACATCGGCGCTCGCAAATGCTCTAGGACAGGCTTGTCCAGTGCCAAAACCACAATTTAACAAGGCCAAGAGCCTCGGCTCTGAGCCTCATTGGCACGAATATAAAGCTAAACTTAGGGCCTACAAAAAAGCTCTGAGACAGGCGAAGAGAACTTCGTGGAGAAATTTCTGCACTGGCGTCGAAAAGGTCGACGACACAGCGAGACTTAGACGTGTCCTCTCGAAAAGTCAAATAGCCATCAGCTATTTGCGAAAAACTGACGGATCCTGGACCAGCACGGAAGAGGAAACCCTTGAGCTGCTCTTGAATACACATTTTCCGGGGAATCTGCATGACGCACCACTAGTACCTGCAACAAACCTGGCAGTAAAAATACCCATCACTGAGGAAAGGGTAAGGTGGGCAGTTAAGAGCTTTGAACCGTATAAGGCTGCCGGACGGGATTATCCCCGCACAACTTATAAACACGTTGGAGACATCAGCTAAATGGCTGGTATTTCTCTTCACAGCCTGCCTGGCTCTCAACCACATTCCGGGCTCCTGGAGAAGCGCCACGGTAGTGTTTATCCCTAAGGCTGGGAAGGCATCCCACTACGAGCCAAAAGACTACAGACCGATCAGTCTCTCGTCCTTTGTACTCAAAACCTTTGAGAGGATACTAAGCGACTACTTCTCAACGACTATTGATAGCAACCTAATCTCTAGCTATCAGCATGCATACACCAAGGGTAAATCAACAGAAACCGCTCTGCGCAGCCTAGTATCTGTCATTGAGAAATCGCTGTGTGAAAAGGACTACTGTCTCGTGGCCTTCCTAACATTGAGGGGGCTTTCAACAATATAAGCTCGGAGGCTATCAACTCCGCTCTAACTAATCTGGGCGTAGAGAGACCTCTAACTGGTTTAATTGACCAACTTTTAATGGGAAGGAAAATAGCTTCTTCACTTGGTACGGTTGAGTTATCACGCTATGTCACAAGGGGAACACCCCAGGGTGGTGTTCTTTCCACGCTTTTATGGATCCACACAGTCAACTCGTTGCTACGTGACACAAGCTGGGGGGGGCGGGAAGATAGTGGCATACGCAGACGATTTAGCTATTGCATTCAGAGGCAAGTTCCCACAAACTCTGTGTGACCTGATGCAAGTAGCACTGCGAGAAGTTTCGACGTGGTCCTCTCGCTGCGGACTTAGTATCAACCCGGGGAAAGTGGAACTTGTCCTCTTCACCAACCGGTACAAAATACCGCCACTAAGCCTACCAGAACTAGATGGCACGCGCCTGGGCTTGTCGGATAAGGCCAAGTTTCTAGGCATAGTTCTGGACAGGAAACTGAATTGGAAGGAGAATGTTCTTCAGCGCCAGAAGAAAGCTTGCATCGCTCTTTACACATGCAAAAGAGCCATTGGCAAAAAATGGACTATGCAGTTGGATCTACACGGCCATCATTCGTCCAATCATGCTATATGGAGTCGTCGTATGGTACATACCTGAATCTGTTGCGGAAAGTCCATAGATCCAATATGATCTGTATAAGCGGTGCGCTAAGGACAACGCCCAACGAAGCCCTCCAGGTCATTCTGGGCATTTTGCCACTTGATCTGGAAGGGTTTCGGTCAGCAGCGGCATCAGCTCTGCGCCTAAGAGAAACCTCCAGTTGGGGTGCGGGTACTATTGGACACTCCAGTATTCTGGAATCTTACAGCTTTCTCCCTCTAAGCACAGATCGTTGTGCGACCACTACAGTCGGCGATAGCTGTTTCAAAATAAACATTCCCAGCAGAGAAGACTGGGAGAGGACGGATTGGTGTCCCGAAACAAATAGTGGCACTTCCATATACACCGACGGCTCGAAGTTGGACGGCAGAGTTGGAGGAGGGGTTTATTCAAGGGATTTGGACCTTGAGCTCTCCTTCAGACTACCTGATCATTGTAGCGTCTTCCAGGCGGAAGTCTCGGCAATCCTAGACGCCGCGGCCTGATTAAGCAAACGTGTTATCGGAGAAGATATCGCTATTTTCAGCGATAGCCAAGCGGCCATCAAATCCCTTGGCTCATACACGTTCAACTCTGAACTGACGCTCAGCTGTCGTCGATCTCTTCAGGAGATGGCCCAACAGAACCGAGTAAACCTCATATGGATCCCGGGACATAGGGACATTGAGGGAAACAGTAAGGCAGACGAGCTTGCCAGGCAGGGCACGACCAAGCAGGTTCTTCAGGATAAAGAGCGCTTAGGTATGCCGTTTGCCACATGCAAACTAATGCTGAAGGAGCACACACTCCGCCAAGCCAACGAAAGATGGCTGCAATCCCTAGGGTGTCGGATATCGAAACAAACCTGGCCAAAATGGGATCTTAAAAGGTCTAGACGCATTTATGCCCTAACTAGGAGGGAAATCTGCATATTGATAGGGGTATTAACCGGTCACTGCCTCATTGGTAGGCATGCAGAAAGGCTAAGTGTGCCCTACCGACGATGCTGCAGGAGTTGCAAAGATGATGAGGAGGAGGAAACAGTGGAACACCTCATCTGCAACTGTCCGGCTTTAAGCGGCGTGAGAACACGCTTTTTGGGAGCTCCGTTCCTGGATAGCCTAAGCCAGATCGCGGAACTGGACATAAAGGACTTGATGGCCTTCATAAAGTCATCTAAGTGGTTCGAGGAGGAGTAACGGTGTCGGTTTAGGAGTGTCAGTCCCGGGATTCTGCTATGTGGAAAATCCCAACAACTCAATGATTTTCCATTTGGCTGGGTCCCGGGACTGACTTTCCTTGTGTTGGTGGTATCACAACGGGCCTTTCAAAACTGGCCTAAGTGTGCCTCTGCGGCAGCCACTTGAACCTAACCTAACCTAAATGTCAGATTTTTTATGAAAACCAAAGTATCTAACTTAAAACACTTAATTTAACATTTGCATAAATAAATAGTCTGAAATAATATAAGAATAGGGCAGAAAACAAGTTAAAATTTTTTTAAGGTAACAGCCAAATTATCAGACAGTAGCTTGATTTTGTGCAGGCAAAAAAGACTTGTGGGCCAAAATTACCCTCATGCTACGAATATTAAAATAATATTTATTGCATTATATAAATGTGAACTTAATAAAGTTACTTACTAAATTTCATGATAATATATAAACTAGATGCAAAGAAATTAATGAAAAACCGTCCCCTGAACAATTTCCTTTTTGGCTCATACGTCTTTTTTGCGCACACGAC
This sequence comes from Campiglossa producta, assembly GCA_964058755.1. Taxonomy (NCBI): domain Eukaryota; kingdom Metazoa; phylum Arthropoda; class Insecta; order Diptera; family Tephritidae; genus Campiglossa; species Campiglossa producta. The sequence goes on from CAXKVI010000001.1 coordinate 64,396,107, forward strand.
TTGATATAGCGATTAAAAAACGAGTTATGCTGAATTTTTCCACATTCCTCGGTATCAACTAAAACAAAAAACTTGTTCGGATTGGTCACATTTTTTCAGTCGTTTTTTTTTAAGTGGATTTTCATAAAACCAAGTGTGCCATACAATCAAAAATACTTTGGACAATGTGTTACACTAAACCATTTTAACCGTTCATAATGGAATCGATCAAATGTTTTACATTTTTTATTTTATCTCAAAAAATATTATACAAACTTTCTAAAATAATATATATTTGAGTTTCATAAAAACACAGAAATTTCAAAGAAGCTTTTACAAAAAAACTTTAAAAATAATAATTATGAACAATTTTTTAGATTTGTGTTATAAGCTTTTTTAAGAAGTAAAATTGTTAAAAATCATGGTTTTATGTTTAAATATATATTTAGCCCCATATTCATAAAAAGTAAAATTAGTTTATAAAGTTTTTTAAAATGACATTTTCATAAAAATTTTCAATTAAAGCTTAGCTTAGCTTATTAAATATTGTATATTTTTTATGAATAAAAGGTGGTTATTGTCCGCACAACCATAATTTTGGTCAAAAATTTTCTTAGGGTTCTACCAACAAAATCTATTAATTTATTGTCAAGAAAATTACATGATGCACAGAGAAAAATATTTTTCTAAAATTAGGTAGGTAGGGTAGGTTCAAGTGGCTGCCGCAGAGGCACACTTAGGCCAGTTTTGAAGGCCCGTTGTGATACCACCAACACAAGGAAAGTCAGCCCCGGGACCCAGCCATATGGAAAATCCCTGATTTGTTGGGATTTTCCACATAGCAGAATCCCGGGACTGACACTCCTAAACCGACACCGTTACTCCTCCTCGAACCACTTAGATGACTTTATGAAGCCCATCAAGTCCTTTATGTCCAGTTCCGCGATCTGGCTTAGACTATCTAGGAACGGAACTCCCAAAAAGCGCGTTCTCACGCCGCTTAAAGCCGGACAGTTGCAGATGAGGTGCTCCACCGTTTCCTCCTCCTCATCATCTTTGCAACTCCTGCAGCATCGTCGGTAGGGCACACTTAGCCTTTCTGCATGCCTACCAATGAGGCAGTGACCGGTTAATGCCCCTATCAATATGCAGATTTCCCTCCTAGTTAGGGCATAAATGCGTCTAGACCTTTTAAGATCCCATTTTGGCCAGGTTTGTTTCGATATCCGACACCCTGGGGATTGCAGCCATCTTTCGTTGGCTTGACGGAGTGTGTGCTCCTTCAGCATTAGTTTGCATGTGGCAAACGGCATACCTAAGCGCTCTTTATCCTGAAGAACCTGCTTGGTCGTGCCCTGCCTGGCAAGCTCGTCTGCCTTACAGTTTCCCTCAATGTCCCTATGTCCCGGGACCCATATGAGGTTTACGCGGTTCTGTTGGGCCATCTCCTGAAGAGATCGACGACAGCTGAGCGTCAGTTCAGAGTTGAACGCGTGAAGAAAAATATGTTCTCAATCTCAAAATAGTAAATAATTTGAGAAATAGTAAAAATTTACTTGATTTTCACTGAAATTAGGCAAAAAAGTTTACTACAAGCAAGCGAGTTATTTTCTTATTAAAAACAAAACTACACAGAGCCCAAAATGCCTAATCAAATTAATAAGATTATCTTTATGAGCGGTTTATGGGCTCAGGGGCAGTCGAAACGACGGAGTAACTGCAATTTCTTCTTATTTCTTTGCAATTTCTTTTTATATGTGTTATTAATAAGAAAATCTTCTCAAGATTTCCTTAAAAATATGAAAAAAAGGTGAAAGAGAAAAAACTTCTTATTTTAATAAGATAATTTTAGGGTTCCTAACAAGAAGATATGACTAATTAATGTTTTCAAATTGAAATCTTGCAGAAAACGAACTGATTTTTTAGGGTTCCAAACAAGAAGATTTGACTTATTCATGTTTTCAAGGGAAAATCTTGCAGAAAACGAACTGATTTCTTAGGACTTATTAATGTTTTTTTTTTCTTGCAGATAACTGTTTATTATTTTTAATAAGATGATTTTAGGGTTCCAAACAATAAGATATGACTTATTAATGTTTTCGAAGGGAAATCTTGCAGATAACTGTTTATTATTATTAATAAGATGATTTTAGGGTTCCAAACAATAAGATATGACTTATTAATGTTTTCAAAGGGAAATCTTGCAGAAAACGAACTGATTTCTTAGGGTTCCTAACAAGAAGACTTGACTTATTAATGTTTTCAAAGGGAAATCTTGCAGAAAACGAACTGATTTCTTAGGACTTATTAATGTTTTCAAAGGGAAATCTTGCATATAACTGTTTATTAGTATCAATAAGATGATCTTAGGGTTCCAAACCAGAAGATTTGACTTATTAATGTTTTCAAAGGGAAATCTTGCAGAAAACGAACTGATTTCTTAGGGTTCCTAACAAGAAGATTTTACTTATTAAGGTTTTCAAAGTGAAATCTTGCAGAAAACGGACTGATTTCCAAGGGTTCCAAACAAGAAGATTTGACTTATTAATGTTTTCAAAGGGAAATCTTGCAGATAACTGTTTATTATTATTAATAAGATGATCTTAGGGTTCCAAACAATAAGATATGACTTATTAATGTTTTCAAAGGGAAATCTTGCAGAAAACGAACTGATTTCTTAGGGTTCCTAACTAGAAGATTTGACTTATTAATGTTTTCAAAGCGAAATCTTGCAGAAAACGAACTGATTTCTTAGGGTTCCTAACAAGAATATTTGACTTATTAATGTTTTCAAAGGGAAATCTTGCAGATAACTGTTTATTATTATTAATAAGATGATCTTAGGGTTCCAAACAAGAAGATATGACTTATTAATGTTTTCAAAGGGAAATCTTGCAGAAAATGAACTGATTTCTTAGGTTTCCCAACAAGAAGATTTGACTTATTAATGTTGTCATAAAGAAATCACATATTATTGAGATGTTCTTTTTAATATTTCAAATAAAAAAAATTAAAATTATGTTTCAGAGTTCTTATATTGTCTTCGAGAACCTCAGATTATCAGTAACGATTTAATTTTAGATTTCTCTTGTATTGCCTTTACCTTCTTATGTTGCCTTTTTATAGTGCCTGAAGCCATCTATCTCACCGCAGTCTTCCTCACATTGCCTACCACACTTGCCACATATTGAATGCTGAACACAGGTGTTTACCATCGAGCCATCGTGTGCTTCTGCCTCCCAGCGTCTAATTGCAGCTTTGTTCTACATGATGTGTGCTGATGATGATGCAAGATCTCCTTTCGAAAACATTAATAAGTCAAATCTTGTTGTTAGGAACCCTAAGAAATCATTACGTTTTCTGCAAGATTTCCCTTTGAAAACATTAATAAGTCAAATCTTCTTGTTAGGAACCCTAATGCTATGGATACACACACGGATATTATCTCCAATAAATCTTCTTTAATCAGATCCAAATTTTACCCTGACACACACAATATTGAAGATTAACAGCATTGAGAATTACAACTTTGGTTATTATTGCACCATATTTTTACCTATCTCGGCGACATCTAGCTGTCGATAGTCGGATTTTACAAACCAGCGCGACGCCTATCTGTCAGCTACTCTTAATTTCCTAGTGTTTCTTGCTGTTGCTGCCTATTTAACTACAGAGTGTTGCCAGTGCAAATTTTTTAAAACTGCTCAAATCTTCTTAATTTTTGGGAGTTTATAATGAATATTATGCTCAAGTTAACTCCCAAAAGCGGACTTAATTCGGAATTTGCGCTAATGCCGTATCATATATATAATCAGCCGTATAAGAAAACATTTTGCTTTCTGCAATATTTCCCTTTGAAAACATTAATAGTCGAATATTCTTGTTTGGAACCCTAAGAAATCAGTTCGTTGTCTGCAAGATTTCCCTTTGAAAACATTAATAAGTCAAATCTTCTTGTTAGGAACCCTAATATCATCTTATTAATACATACAATTATGCAGAACTCAGTTAATAAGTCATATCTTCTTGTTTGGAACCCTATTATATATTATTATAAGGCCTTAATATACCGCGACGATTAGTACGATCTATTGTGTGACCTATCAGCTTATTGCTGTATGCGGAGGCTCTTTATAAATTTGAGCACCTCCTCAGGTTTTTTATTCCATATTACGAACGGATTGAGGGTGACCCCACCTAGGTAGCAGACTCTCTTTCTTGCTAACGCAATGCATTCGCAGAGTATGTGAACCGGCGTTTCATCGTCCAGTTCGCAAAACCGACAAATTGTTGTATCTGACAGATTCAACTTACTCAGATGATAACGCAGACCGCAATGTCCCGTAAAATACCCTGCAAGGGTTCTTAGATCCACCCTCCTTAAAGTAATGAGCCTGGCCGATGCTCTTTGTGAAGGTTCTATAAAGAGTTTGGCCTGCCTCTGCACTAGGCTGCTAAGCCAGTGCTGCCTAAACTGTTTATTTTCCCAGTTGCTTATGGTCTCGTTTACGTGGGCCTTCGTGAGTCCACAAAAGGGTTCCGGACCATAAAATGCTGTTAGAGCACCATGTTTTGCCAGGTGATCTGCTTTTTCGTTGCCGTCATGCCCTTCATGCCCTGGGACCCAACCTAACAAAACTTTGTTTTTGGCTCCCAGATAATTAAGGACGCACTCATCGACAAGCTTCGAGGTTATAGTATAAGACGGCCCGACTGTCCGACATAATGTAGATTCGCCTAGAGGATAGTATTCTTCGGAGGCATTCTCTGCCACATAATTCTATTGCGTGGATTTCCGCTTGAAAGATAGTGGGGTAGTTACCCTTCGGTACCGATTTTTTGTAATTTGGTCCATAGATACCAGCTCCCGTTTAACCATCTTCCAGCTTCGATCCATCCGTATACCAAATCTCCGAATCGGATTCAGCATGAGGATTTCCTGTGTCCCAGAGCACTCGATCTACGATCGAAACTTCTAAGTTTCGCATGATCCTGAGCGTAGGAGTTATTGCATCACTTACTTGCAATATAGGACTATTTATGAAATTCTTGACTATCTTCATATGACCTGTCACATTTCCGATTTTTAGATCGGAAATGTTTTGAAGTCTTAATGCAGCAAGTGTGGCCTCCTTCTCTATCAGAATAGGAAAAGGATTTTTCCCTCAAGGGCACTTAAAGCATCAGCAGGGCACATTCTCATTGCACCTGTTATACCGACACAGACTAGCCGATGCAGCTTACTTAACTTAGTTGCCGCTGTTATTTGAGCAGTCTTAGGCCACCAGACTAGAGAAGCGTATCTGACTATTGGCTTCACAACTGTATTAAATGACCAGTACGTCATTTTGGGAGACAGCCCCCATGTTTTGCCATAAAGTCTAGTGCAGGCGAAAAAGGCCCTCGTTGCTTTATTTATGGTGGCCTCCAAATGAGCATTCCATGTGAGGGTTTTGTTCAATGTTACCCCTAGGTATTTCGCTTCCGTCGAAAAACCTATGCGGCTGCCTCCTAGGGACGGCTCTAACATAGAAAGCTTTCTTCGCCTCGTGAAAGGCACCAAGACTGTTTTATTTGGGTTGATAGATAACCCTTTGTTAGTGCACCATCTTTCAATGATGCGCAGGGCTTGTTGCATGCGATCGGATATTGTTTCTTCATGCATTCCTGTTACGCAAACTACTAAGTCATCCGCATATCCCTATACGTCAAAGCCATTGCCCTCCAAAATATGAAGAAGTTCGTCTATGACTAGGGTCCACAGTAGAGGAGAAAGTACACCTACCTGAGGGCATCCTCTTGTGGCCACGATTGAGCCAGCACTCCCTCTTAGCTCAAAGCTGATTTTTCTTTGCTTTAGCATGGCCAGGACCCAGCGAGTGATCATTGGGCTTACGTCCTTGCTAATCATGGAAATTGGAACCCTAAGAAAGTGATTCGTTTTTTGCAAGATTTCCCTTTGTAAACATTAATACGATTTTCTATTCAAATTTAAAAAGAACTTCTTCTTGAAGAAAATCTATAGAGATATCATATGACTTTTGTTCTATTTTATTAAGCATTTTTGGCTCTGTGTATAAGAACAAAATGTTAAAAAAAAATTTTAAGGAAATAAGAAAATTTTCAACTTTATTGAAGAAATATTTTCTTATTTATTTGAATTTTTTTATTTCAGTCCATATTGTTTGAGCAACACTAGCTTTGGTAATTTCGTTTATTTTATTTGCATTACAAACTCCTGTAATTTAAAGATGCTTTTTCGTTTAAAGTTTATGGAAATACATGCTTGCAATCACAAATTGTGATTTTTTCCCAAGCAAACTTAACACAAGCAGAATGACGCTCTAAATCCTCAGAACCAAAGCGCTCGTCCCAATTGAACACATAGAAGGTAAAGGCAAGGTCCATTAGATTTAATAAATATAAAAATTAGAATTTAAATAAAATGAAAAAAAATCTTTGGTAGATATAGAATTCGGGCCGGGACTCCCAGGCCAGCTTCCTCAACCATAATAATTTTGCGTCCATGAAGCTGCAAGAAAATTTTTTTTTTATTTCAAGCAAACATTTCTTATTTATTTTAGCAGACTTCCGAAATAATAACACGGTGTGACAAAAAAAAAAAAATTAATGGTACTTTTTTCGAGACATACCTCATTTTGTAGGTCTGGTCAGACATATAAAAACTGCATCCTCAGAATTTCCAATACACCCCCAAAATCTGAAGTTAGGGGCCAAAAACCCCTTTTTCATAGTTTAAGATACATATTGCTCAATAACTTTTTTATTATTTATCCGATTAACACGAATTTAGTGTTACTTTAAAGGAGACTCTTTTCCGCTTCCAACAATGTAAAAATTGTTCATATACCGTGATAAATGTCAGAAAAACGGGCGAAACAATATCGAAAAATCAATTTTTTTTTTAATTTTTTCATCTTTAATAGCAGATTTTTCGAATAATTTGTTAACTAGTGCATATGTAATTTTATTTAAAATTAATCTCTTATTAATTCTGTCTTCAACGATATATACATTTGTTTTTATTCGAGGAGGCGTTCCTCAGCTATTCCACTTTGATCAATTTTTACAGCGAAATATGCGCGCTACATTTTTTTGATTATGTTAGCTACGACCCAAACTTCTTCAAAGTGTATGTAATTGTAAAAAATGTGTGAAAATCGGAATAAATTTTGCTATATTTGTGGCTTGTTTGTAGGCGAAAAAACACGCGAAAAACTAGAAAATTCGAATGGTTTGGTTAAAAGTTACAACATCTTGTTTGGCAAATCATTTGTAAAAAGCCGATGGTATGAGCCAGAGTATGCTTGTTTTTCTTGTGTGATAAAGCTGCTAAAGTGTCCACGAAAAAGAGTCGATCAAACTTGGGATTTCCCTTATTCAGCGCCTATGATATGGCATCCTCAGTTATACCACAATATAAGTGATTGCTACTTCTGTAAAACAAATTTATATGGGCATAGTTATAAAACTCGTAAATATATCAAATATGCCAATGTTTCTAGTGTTTCGAAGGCAATACCTTATCAAGGTCAAGTGAAGTGCACAAATACTGTCGAGAAAAAATTCAACAAAGCTGAAGACTTTTCGACAGAGGACGGCGACAAAGAGTTTATACCACACGGGTCGCGTTCATCCGAGCGCCATTTGGTTTCTAACGAGGATTTTGAAGATCTGGTAAGAGATCTAGGTATAACAATTCGGCAAAGGGAAGTACTTGCTTCTAGATTAAAGCAGTGGAATATAGTGGAAGAAGATTTTAAAATTACGCTGTTGCGAAGTAATGAGCGCTTGATGTTTAACCAAGTTTTTAAAATTGATAAAGACGAAAAAAACTTGGCTTATTGTACGGATGTGTCTGAACTCTTCGTCCGATTTGGATACAACTACGAACCAAAAGATTGGCGCCTTTTCATCGATGGATCTTGTAGAAGTATAAAAGTAACTAACTAAAAAATTGTTTAATAATATTATGTGAATTCTCTTTAGGCCTTAAAGCAGTATTGCTACATAACCAAAACGAGATGCCTTCGATCCCATTAGCGTACGCCACTGGTATGAAAGAAACATACGATTCCATTGAAAAAATTCTTCACTTAATAAACTATGCAATGCACAAATGGCAAATTGTTAGTGACCTTAAAGTTTTAACAATACTGATGGGCATGCAGGGAGGTTACACAAAGTATCCCTGCTATTTTTGCGAGTGGGATAGCCGTTCTTCGCTTAAGTACGAAAGAGATAAGTGGCCAGAGCGAAGTACCTTTCAAATTGGAGAGAAAAATATGTTGAGAGCTCCACTTGTGGATCCTGAAAATATAATTTTGCCACCACTGCACTTAAAACTGGGCTACATGAAGCAATTTGTTAAAAGGCTTAATGTAGACAGTGAAGCATTTCTCCATATAAAATCTTCATTTCCAAAATTAAGTGAGGCTAAAATAAAAGAAGGTAGTTCTGATATTATTTCTGTATGTTATAACTCATGCTTCATTGATTGGTTTTTATAATTTTAAGGCGTTTTTATTGGGCCTCAGATTCGCAAGCTTATGAGAGATACTGAATTTTCATTCAAACTAAGTCCGGTTGAACAAAGAGCCTGGAATAGCTTCCAATCTTTATGTACGAACTTTCTAGGCAATAAAAGGCGTGAGGACTACAAAGACGTCGTTCATGAGTTTCTGAATGCGTATTCAGCAATGGGATGTAGAATGTCCATCAAAATTCACTTACTCCACTCTCATTTGGACGTTTTTCCAGAGAATTTGGGTCAGCTCAGTGATGAACAAGGGGAGCGCATGCATCAGGAGATGGAAGCTATAGAGAGAAGATTTTCTGGAAAAAATATTGTTAATATGCTCTCGGAGTATTGCTGGTCTCTTAAACGGGATACAGATGATAGTTTGTATAAAAGAAAAAGAGTTTGTAAACATTTTTAATTGACAAAAACGTATTTGTACGCCATTAAAATTTTTTTTAGTTTTTCAATAAAGAAACGAATTACATTAGAAATCCTCAACGGATCATAAAAAACTATACCTCGTTGGAAACTAAATTCACAGGAGACTCTACACGTAAATCAAACAATATACACTGGTGAACAAAATAGTGGAAAAAAACTGTGACTCAAGATGGAATTTTTTTCCAAAAATTGAAATTTTTTGTGTTTTTTTATTTTTTCTCTGAATTTTCTGTCAAAAAAATAAGCCGTTTATAAATCGATAGAAGCGTCAAAATGTCTTCTTTCCAATGATACCAAAACCTTTTACATAGGGCGACCAAAAATAAAGTTATAGGCCAATATATGCCTTCACCTATGGAAAAGGGGTTTTTGGCCCCTAACTTCAGATTTTGGGGGTGTATTGGAAATTCTGAGTATGCAGTTTTAGTCAGTCTGACTAGACCTACAAAATGAGGTATGTCTCGCAAAAAGTACTTTTTGACTGTAACACCGTGTAATTATCTGTTTTCTGAGTTTCAAAAAAACCAAAAAATTTCAACAAATATAAAAAAAGTCTTATCGTAATAATTACCCAGTGGGAAAGAATGTAATGCATTACCTTTTTCATCCATGAAATGAAGCATGAGCACAGTAACGCATGAAAAAATATTTGAAAAATCTTCCCATGTAATGTATTTCGTAAGGTTTTATTTTTCAAAAACATTACTTTTCCTATGACATTGCTGTAGAAAAAGTAATGCATGAATTCCATTATACATAAAAAATTTTATAGGGGATATACATTACTTTATACATTACCAAACATTACATTTTCCCACTGGGTATATTTGAGAAATATTTTTTGAGTCAGCCGTAATTAATACTCAGCCCTTTTATTTTAAAAATCTCGAAATAATAATTATGAGAAATTTTTTTGCTTTTGAGTCTTCAAAGACTTTTTTCTAGGGACTTTTATTTTAAAAGTCTTTCGATAATAATTATGGAAAATTTTTTTTTTTTTTTAAGTATTCAAAAAAAAATTGTTTGTGATTTTGTATTGGAAATATCTTCTCTTAAATAAGCTAAACTCTACCTGGTCATTACACAATAAATACGAGGGTCATATAGAATCACTTTGGGGGCCATATTGGGGGCATTTTGGGGTCAATTTGGAGTCATATTGCGATCATTTTGGAATCATTTTGAGACATTTGTTTCTTTCGAGCCGTAAAAACTTTTTTCTTGAGACTTATTTTAAAATAAATAAATGCGAGGGGCGGGGCAGAGTAAATTCCACCGAATAAAGGAGCGCTGGCTAGCTATGTCGTTGTGTGGCCAAATTTGAAAATGAACTGGTAAGAATCTTTGTTGAATCATTAATAATTGGCGATTAAAGGCGGCGGTCTTTACACCTAAAGCACGCACCCAAATAATCCCCTTTAGACGGTGAAGTCATCCTTCTGGTTTTCCATCGCTTTCGAAGCCTTGTCTCCCGCCGAGTTAGGGGTGGAAAGAAAACCTGGGCAGGAGCTTCTTTAACCATTATCATAAAACGACCCGACCAGCGGAGCTTTTTTGGCTTTAATCTGTGCTGTGCTAATACATATGTACGTAAATCTAGAACAGCTCATGGTTATTTCCTTTCGTACTCATCTCCTCTAAAGGAAGTGCGAGTTTTTTGGGAAGTTCAACAGACTTGGACCAAAGCGACATTGGTGTTGAAAAAGTATAACTCCAAAATTACCTAAAAATGATCCCAACATTACCAAAATTTGATGCCAAATTGACCCCCGAAATGACCCCAAATTGATCCTAATATGACCCCAAAATGATTCAACTTTGACCCCGAAATGACCGCAATATAACTCCAAAGTGTCCCCCCGTATGACCGCAGAATGACTCAAAAATGACCGCAAAGCTATAACAAAATGTCCCCAAAATGATTTTAAAATAGCCCCTATATGACCCCAAAATGACATGTATTCTACCCTTATAGTGAATCTCTATTGTATTTAAAGTTTTTTTCTTGCTTCGTTGGTGACTTAGTTCCAATAGGGAATATTGTATGGAAATATGTTTGCACACTTGAAGAAATGGTTCGTCTAATTGTATCCACTAAATTCAGCGTTCGAGACATACAAAAACTTATGGACGTAATAAAGTTGCATCACCCTCTATATAATAATGTGTTTCATGATTCTTTAAAACCGAAACACCATATATTGATTCACTATCCGTCAATTATAAAAAAATCGGGTCCATTGAAAAATCTGTGGTGTATGCGTTTTGAGTCTAAAAACAAAGAAATTGTTAACAATGCGCATGTCATTAGTTCTAGAATAAATTTGTCATTTTCCTTAGCAAAAAAGAGTTGCCTAAAGTTTACAAATATTATTTTAAACTATACAACTGAACATACATTTACATTTTCTCTGTCTAAAAATTCAAGGAAACCCTTGTATAGTTTCGAAGAAATATTTGAGAAAACTATTATAGGATGTCCAGAATATGGAGAGAGTATTGTGTTTAAAAATACCTTGTATAGACTAAATGATTTTTTATACTTCGACGAATATCTCCATAACATAGCCGATATTGTTAAAATAAGTGACAGTGTATACTTAATATTACAAAAAATAGAAATATCTCATAGGGATGAACATTTTATGTGTTATTATATAAACCAATTGACTAGTTTTTTCATAAAAATAAACATTGTAAACCTAGAATGTAAGCCACTAAATACATTCCGCTTGCCAAATGGCAAAACCGCATTTAAGCAAAAGTAAAGTAAAGTAAAGTAAAGTATCAATTACCACACCGCATTATCCACAGAAAAAAAGCTAATTTTTCTTTATATGTTTACGTATATAAACATATTTTTATAAAACATTGATATTAATGAAATACTGAATTCGGAACTAAATAATAAAACAAAATAAAAGTAGTGCTTGCACTTCTGGGTATAAAAATATTTCTGTGTTTTATTAAGAAATGGTTCTCTAAATTTAGGAAAATATTTGCTTAAATATTTTAGTCTATATAAAGTAAATATTTGCTTAGTTAAGGAAAGAAAATTTTTACTTGCTACAGGAAAAGAATTTCTCAATAATTCTGCCCATATTAAGAAAAAACTTACTTACCTAAAGAAAATATTTTCTTATTTTTTGCAGCTCACACGAGAAAAAAAATGGATTGATTTAAGTAAAAACAGTCTTGTTTATTTTAGTGGATCAAGGATCAAGATCGAAATAAGAAAATATTTTCTTATTTATTTAAAAATTAAAAATACAGTTAGTTTCTTAGATTTTCTTATTAGTAAGAAAATATTTTCCAAGTTCAAAAACAAACCTCGATTTTCTTGTTTGTGCTTTGATTTTAGTAAAATATTCTTTCCGTGAAGCAGCCGCTACAGAACTAATGCACCCTACCAGCTCCTCGCCTTCGTGTTTGAATAATTCAGCTGGCAGACCATCAGCGCCCGCCGCTTTATTGTTTTTTAATCGGGATACAATTATTCGCACCCTGTTATGGTCGGGTTGTGGAACGTCAATTCCATCCTATTCGATTGTGGGGTCGGGCGCGTTATCATCTCTGGATTGTTACTTAGTTTCCCCATTTAAAAGAGCAGAGAAGTGCTACCTCCATAACCTTAGCATTTTCTGAACATCGTCCTCCAGGTCGCCGTTATCATTTTTACAGAGGTTTGCTCCATCTTTGGCTAGCATTTCAAGCTCTTCGTACCATAATGACCTTAAAATGATACCAGAATGACCACAGGTTGACCCCGAAATAACCCCAAAATGATTCTAAAACAAGTAAGGAAGTCTAAGTTCGGGTGAAACCGAACATTACATACCCAGCTGTGCACATAAAGTGGGCGTGATCGTTCACCGATTTTTCTTATTTTCTGTGGTAGTACTCTACATAAACATAACATGCCTGGTACCTAGTTTCGTAAATCTATCTCACACCGTTCTGAAGTTGTTAGCAGTCGAATTTAAAAACTGCTTGACTCATAAGTGGGCGGTGCCACGCCCACTTTCCAAAATTTTGAAAAAATTATGTAAAGAATATGAAAGTTGATGTATGTACCAAATTAACTATATTATTATAGCGAAATCAGTTAATTAGATATGGACTTTTCAATATTTCCACCTCCTTTCAATATAACTTTTATGAAAAAGTAGGCGTGGTCGCGAAGCGATTTCGTTTATTTTCTATAGCTGAATTTACCACAACAATAGTATGTCCTCTACGAAATTTCGTTATACTAGCATAAACTTTTCTGAAGTTATTAAGAGTCAAACTTTTAAAATTTCTTCAAATATACGTGGGCGGTACCACGCCCCCTTTTCAAATTTTTTTGTTAAATCGGCCTTAGAACATCTAAATCAATACATATTGCAAATTTTATCATTGTAGCTGCTTCTAATATTGAATTAACCCATTTTATACGTTTTTCGAAATTTTCGATATCGAAAAAGGGGCGTGGTTATGGTCCGATTTTACCCATTTTCAATAGCAATCTATTCTGAACCCAAATAAGTACGCATGCCAAATTTGGTGAAGATATCTCATTATTTGCTCAAGTTATCGTGTTAACGGACAGACGGACGGACGGACAGACGGACGGACATGGCTCAATCAAATTTTTTTTCGATCCTGATCATATTGATATATGGAAGTCTATATCTATCTCGATTCCTTTATACCTGTACAACCAACCGTTATCCTAACAAAGTTATAATACCCTGTGTACAAGTACAGCTGGGTATAAAGACCAAAATATGACCCGAAAATTACCCTAAAATCATCTCAAAATGATTAAAAAATTACTCCCATATGATCACAAAATGACCCGTAAATGATCCCATACTGACCCCAAAATGATTCTAAAATGACCCCCATATGACGCCCAAATGACATGTATTCAACACTTTCACAAACTCATGTCATTAAACTAACTACATACATAAAAAGATTTTTTCAAAGACTTAAAAAAATATTTATCAAAAATAACTATTATCTTGAGACTTTTAAAATATAAATTTCAGAATAAAAGTTTTTGAAGACTTTTAAAAATAAAAATTGTCGATAACACTAGTTTACAGCCAAAAAATACCAAGATATTCATGTATATGGATGAATTGGCACTGATATGCCGAGCACAAAACAGGTAGGTAGGTAGGTTGAAGTGGCTGCCGCAAAGGCACACCTAGGCCAGTATTAAAAGGCCCGTTGTGATACCATCAACACTAGGAAAGTCAGTCCCGGGACCCAGCCATATGGAAAATCCCAGTGCTATTGGGACTCTCCACATAGCAGAATCCCGGGGCTGACACTCCTAAAACCGACACCGTTACACCTCCTCGAACCATTTAGATGACTTGATGAAAGCCATCAAGTCCTTTATGTCCAGCTCCGCTACCTGGCGTAGGCTATCCAGGAAGGGGACTCCGAAAAAGCGCCTTCTCGCGCCGCTTAAGCCGGGCAGTTGCAGATGAGATGCTCCACCGTTTCCTCCTCCTCATCATCTTTGCAACTCCTACAGCATCGTCGGTAGGGTACACCCAGCCTTGCTGCGTGCCTTCCAATAAGGCAGTGGCCGGTTAAAACCCCTATTAATATAGATATATCCCTTCTTCTTAGGGTGTAAATATATTTAGATCTTTTAATATCCCATTTTGGCCAGGATTGTTTGGATACTCGGCACCCTGGCGATAAAAGCCATCTTTCATTGGCTTGTCGGAGTGTATGCTCCTTCAGCATTAGCTTGCATGTGGCAAAGGGCATACCTAAGCGTTCTTTATCCTGAAGAACCTGCTTGGTCGTGCCCTGCCTAGCAAGTTGGTCTGCCCTACAGTTTCCCTCAATGTCCCTGTGTCCCGGGACCCATGTGAGGCTCACGCGGTTCTGTTGGGCCATCTCCTGAAGAGATCGACGACAGCTGAGCGTCAGTTCAGAGTTGAACCAGTAAGAGCCAAGGGATTTGACTGCCGCTTGGCTATCGCTGAAAATAACGATATTCTGTCCGATGGCGTGTTGCCCTATCCAAGCCGCGGCGTCTATGATTGCTGAGACCTCAGCCTGGAAGACGCTGCAATGATCAGGCAGTCTGAAGGAAAGCTCAAGGTCCAGATCCTTGGAATAAATCCCTCCTCCAACTCTGCCGTCCAACTTCGAACCGTCGGTGTATATGGAAATGCCGCCATTAGTAGCAGGAGACCGATCCGTCCTCTCCCAGTCTTCCCTGGGAATGTTTATTCTGAACCAGCTATCTCCGACTGTTGTGGTTGCACAACGGTCCGTGCTCGGAGGGAGAAAGCTGTAAGAATCCAGAATACCGGAGTGTCCAGTAGTGCCTGCGCCCCAGCCGGAAGTTTCCCTTAGACGCAGAGCCGATGCTGCCGCTGCCCGGTACCCTTCCAGATCGAGTGGCAAAATGCCAAGAATGGCCTGGAGAGCTTCGTTGGGCGTTGTTCTCAACGCGCCGCTTATACAGATCATGCTAGATCTGTGGACTTTACCTAACAGGTTTAGGTTGGCTGCCTTGCTCAGCGCAGGCCACCATACCACGACTCCATACAGCATAATTGGCCGGATTAAAAAAAAAAAAAAAACTAATGGCGGCGATATACCTACAGGTTATCATCATAACCTCTAACGAGATTTTTAGCCGAGCTTCTCTTTCCAACTTGTGGTGTGTTGCTTTTTGAGTTTTTCCTACAAGTTGGCGGGACCTACAGTTTTTTGCCGACTCCGAACGGCACTTGCAAAGCAAATGAATTTTTTGCTGAGAAGCTTTTCATGGCAGAAATACACCCGGAGAGTTTGCTAAACTACTGCCGAGGGGCGACCCCGTTTTAGAAAAATTCTTTTTCTAAATAATTTTTGATGTTACTTTTGCCGGGCATCGAACCGCCACGACTTGGTGTAGAAGGCCGAACACTTAACCGCTACGCCACGGCGGCCGGCCGGATTATCGCAGTGTAAATCCATCTGCAGATTTTGGGACTGAGCCCCCATTTTTTGCCAATGGCTCTTTTACAGGTGTAAAGTGCAATGCACGCTTTCCTCTGGCGCTGGATGACATTCTCCTTCCAGTTAAGGTTTCTATCCAGAACTATGCCTAGGAATTTGGCTTTGTCAGCCAAGTTCAGGCACACGCCATTTAGTTCTGGTAGGCTTAGCGTTGGTATTTTGTACCGGTTAGTATAAAGAACAAGCTCCACTTATCCCGGGTTGATATTAAGTCCGCAGCGAGATGACCACGAGGAAACTGCTCGCAGTGCTACTTGCATCAAGTCACACAGGGTTTGTGGGAATTTGCCCCTGTATGCAATAGCTAAATCGTCTGCATATGCAACTATCCTCCCGCCCCCCCAGCTTGTGTCTCGTAGCAACGAGTTTACAGTGAGGTTCCATAAAAGCGGAGAGAGAACACCACCCTGAGGCGATCCTCTTGTGACATAGCGTGAGAAATCAACTGTGCCCAGTGTAGAAACTATTTTCCTTCCCTTTAGTAGCTTATCAATTAGTCCAATAAGAGACCTGCTTATGCCCAGATTAGTTAGAGCGGTGTTAATAGCCTCCGGGCTTATATTGTTGAAGGCACCTTCAATGTCTAGGAAGGCCACGAGACAGTAATCTTTTTCATACAACGATTTTTCAATAACAGAGACAAGGCTGTGAAGCGCAGTTTCCGTTGATTTACCTTTGGTGTATGCATGTTGATAGCTAGAGATAAGGTTGCTATCAATAGTAGAGGAGAGATAATCGCTAATTATCCTCTCGAAGGTCTTGAGTGCAAAGGACGAGAGACTGATCGGTCTGTAGTCCTTAGGCTCATAGTGTGAGGCCTTCCCAGCCTTAGGAATAAAGACTACCTTGGCGCTTCTCCAGGAGTGCGGAATGTAGTTGAGAGCCAGGCAGGCTGAAAAGAGAAATACCAGCCATTTAGCCGATGTTTCCAACGTGTTTATGAGTTGTGCGGGGAAAATCCCGTCTGGCCCAGCAGCCTTGAACGGCTCAAAGCTTTTGATCGCCCACCTTACCCTTTCCTCCGTGATGGGTATATTCACTGCCATATTTGTTGCAGATGCTAAAGGTGCTTCATGCAAGTTCCCCGGAAAGTGCGTATTCAATAGCAGCTCCAGGGTTTCCCCTTCCGTGCTAGTCCACGATCCGTCAGGCTTCCGCAAATAGCTAATGGCTGTTTGAGTTTTTGAGAGCACTCGTCTAAGTCTCGCCGTATCATCGACCTTTTCGACCCCGGTGCAGAAATCTCTCCACGAAGTTCTCTTCGCCTGCCTTAGGGCCCTTTTATAGGCCCTCAGTTTAACTTTATATTCGAGCCATTCAGGCTCCGTACCGAGGCTCTTGGCCCTATTAAATTGCTTCCTGCAGGATTTGCGGAGCGAATCCAGGTCGTAGGACCACCAGTGTGGTCTATGTTTACCGCGTGGTTTCGGCACTGGACAAGCCTGCTCTAGGGCATTTGAGAGCGCCGTTGTAAAGGTCGCAACCAGGTCATCCAGTTCTCCTACTGATGATGGAGCTTGTGGGGGTAACACTGGTAGGTCCCTAACTAATATTTGATTATGTAGCTGCCAATTAGTGTTGCGTGGATTGCGTTTCATAACTGGCTGCTCAACAGAAAAATCTAAAGCAATTTCTATGTACCGGTGGTCGGAAAATGAATGCTCCTCAAGAACACGCCATTTCCTAACCCACTCATAAGCGCCTTCGCTACAAATAGTGAGGTCTATGAGCACAAAACATATTTTTACAATTTTTTGTATGGGTAGGTTTTCGAGATATCGGTAATTTTGTGATGTTTCAGGTATCACTTCATTCAAAAATTATTGTCGCCAATGTTACAAAAGCGATGGATGCATGCAATACCTCGTTCGAGAGGAAATCAAAATACGCTTCCAACGACGTATAATATGTAGGGGTGGTCCAAACCATCGCCGAACAAAAGCTGGTCAAAGTCGAATTTTGTCGAATTTTTACGATTCTTGGAAAAATTTTGATTTTGAAAATGTTTTTTTTATGCGAAGTTGTAAAAATCAGGAACTTTTTATTTTTTCTAAAGTTAGTGCGTATAATTACAAACACTTTAAGCGTAATATTACCAAGATCTAGTGAAAACTGTATTTTTGGCGATATACAAAAACAACTGGTACGATGATGAATGTAGCACTGCCTCGGACAAAAAGGACGCTGCATACAGGGAGATGTTGCGAATGGGCGCAACCCGCAGTGTATGGCAACGCTATAGTGAGGCGAGGAAAGAAGAGAGACGCCTTTTCAGAAAAAAGAAACGTGAAGCCGAAAGGCGTGAGTGTGAGGAGCTTGAGATGCTGGCTGACAGGAATGATGCCCGAAAATTCTATGAAAAGATCCGGCGGATGACGGTAGGTTTAAAGACCGGGCCAAGTTCCTGTAACGACAATAAAGGCGACCTGGTAACCGACGTACAGAATGTACTTAAATTATGGAGGGAGCACTTCTCCTCACTGCTAAATTGAGAGGGAGATGTCGAACCCGATACCCCAATCCCTATGATGAAGTGAAGATAGCTATATCCCGGCTCAAAAACAACAAATCGCATTGGAAAGACGGACTACCCACCGAGCTGTTCAAACACGGAGGCGAAGAGCTGGTAAAAAGCATGCATCAGCTCTTATGCAGAATATGGTCAGATGAGTGCATGCCTACAGATTCGAATTTAAGTCTGCTCTGCCCAATCCACAGGAAAGGCGATCCCGCTAACCCCACCAACTACCGCGGAATCAGTCTTCTTAATATCGCATATAAGGTTCTTTCTAGCGTATTGTGTGAAAGACTGAAGCCCATCGTAGACAAACTGATTGGACCTTATCAGTGTGGCTTTAGACCTGGTAAGTCTATCATCGACCAGATTTTCACGACACGCTAAATCCTGGAGAAGACCCATGATAAAAGAATCGACACTCACCATCTCTTTGTCGATTTTAAAGCCGCTTTTGATGGCGCAAAAAGGAGTTGCCTGTATGCTGCCATGTCTGAATTTGACTTCCCTGCAAAGCTTATACGGCTTTGCCAAATGACGTTGAGCAAAACCAACAGCGCTGTCAGAGTCGGGAAGGACCTCTCTGAGCCATTTGAAACCAAACGAGGCTTCAGACAGCGCGACTCCCTTTCGTGCGATTTCTTTAACCTGATGCTGGAGAAGATAATTCGAGCAGCAGAGCTAAACCGCAATGGCACAATCTTTTACAAGAGCGTGCAATTGGTGGCGTATGCCGATGATATTGATATCATTGGCCTTAGCAGCCGCGCCGTAAGCGCTGCTTTCTCTGGGTTGGATAAGGAAGCGAAAAAAGTGGGTCTTGCGATGAACAAGGGCGAGGAAGTATCTGCTGTCATC
Organism: Campiglossa producta; assembly: GCA_964058755.1. NCBI lineage: Eukaryota > Metazoa > Arthropoda > Insecta > Diptera > Tephritidae > Campiglossa > Campiglossa producta. The sequence goes on from CAXKVI010000001.1 coordinate 64,415,465, forward strand.
AAAGAAAGAATCGGCGCAGCTGCGCCTTGGCAGCCAAGTCACCGTTGATAGCAACAAGTTTGAAACGGTGAGAGACTTCGTCTATTTAGGAACCATCATTAAAACCGAAAATAATATCAATCTAGAAATCCAACGGAGAATCACCCTTGCCAACTAGTGTTACTCTGGACTAAGTAGGCAATTGAGAAGTAAAGTCCTCTCCCGACAATCATCTCATCATACCAGTCCTGATGTACGGCTCGGAATCATGGACAGTGTCAAAAGAATATGAGATGACCCTTGGAGTATTTGAGAGAAAAGTTCTCCGGAAGATTTATGGTCCTTCCCGTGATGCCAACGGCGAGTATCGAAGGAAATTTAACGATGAGCTGTACGAGCTTTACGCAGACCTGACCATAGTTCAGCAGATTAAAGACCAAAGGCTCCGCTGGCTGGGTCATGTTATGCGAATGGACAAAGAAGCACCAGCACAGACAGTTTTCCTATCGACACCCGAATTCGGCAGCAGAGGAAGGGGGAGACCTCGACTGAGATGGAAACAACAGGTGGAGGATGACTTGAACTCCCTTGGGGTTTCTAATTGGCGTCAATGATCGCTAGAAAGGAATGACTGGCGTGCTTTGATACGAAACCGCCAAAATCGCCTAGGCGGTTAAGCGTCATTATGACGCAAGCCAAGATTAGATTAAGTAGATACACAAAGTTAAAGTGGACATGTCATTACTTTGAAAAGTGCGCGCTTTATTATTTCATTATTCCACTGATATGATCTTTAGGGTGATTCAAATAAATACAATTTGTTTCTTTTTTTTTTGGACTCTTACCCCTTATTAAAAAAAAAAAATTTGCCCTGTAACTTAACCCTTAGACTGCGTTCACGCTGGGCCATAAACTCAAGTTAAAGTTTATGGCTTAACGTGAACGTAATGTTAGAGGTCGCGGAAAAAAATTTTGAAAAATATTCCATATTTAACCATACACAGAGCCTAATAAACTAGAACAAAAGTCATATGATATCTCTATAGATTTTCTTCAAGAAGAAGTTCTTTTTAAATTTGAAGATAAAATCTTATTAATGTTTACAAAGGGAAATCTTGCAAAAAACGAATCAATTTCTTAGGGTTCCAAGAAGATATGACTTATTAACTGAGTTCTGCATAATTGTAGGTATTAATAAGATGACTTTAGGGTTCTTAACAAGAAGATTTGACTTACTAATGTTTTCAAAGGGAAATCTTGCAGAAACGAACTGATTTCTTAGGGTTCCAAACAAGAAGATTTGACTTATTAATGTTTAATTTTACTAAATATATAGGCTGAGGGGGTCATTTGCCCCGGGTCCGGACTTTAGAGGGCCCGGCAATCTGAAAAAGCTAACGAATCTTTTTGCTTGCAGAAAATAAACAAACCACACCTTTAATCACCTTTCGTAAATATCAATTATTTTAAATTTCAACAAATTTTATAAATCTGTTAACGTGTCTGCACCCCGCATAAGGTATTATTGTTTTTTGGCGTCGGCTTTGTAGCATAAAGTTGAATTCGTTTTCGAAAAGATGAATAACTTTCGTCTTATTGCAAGTTTTACTATAAATCTTTTTGGAAATTATTCTTGATTAATATCTACTAAAAACAATTTTAAAAAGTGATTGAGAAATATATTTTTTTTTTTATTTATTTATAATAATTTTGTTCTGAACAATTTTAGAGGCTCGAAATTCATTTCAGTATGACCCATAGATTCAGAAACTGGATGTGCCTTTTCAACAATACATTTGACCCACCCTTATATGTATATTTATATGTAAACAAAACAATTTTAAAAAGTGATTGAGAAATATTTTTTTTTTTATATATTCATAATAACTTTGTTCTGAACAATTTTAGAGACGCTCGAAATTCATTTCAGTATGACACATAGATTCAGAAACTGGATGTGCCTTTTCAACAATACATTTGACCCACCCTAATATGTATATTTATATGTAAACTAAACATATTTACTGCATCTGTATTAATGTATAGATAAATTAAAGTTCGTAACTATATATTCATTGAATATAATATACATTAGACTGGGCCAAAAATTCAAAATATCGTTTTTTTTTTTTTTTAAATTATATTGATTTTCTGTAATTTATCTATTATTCTATCATCATTATTTTAGATTTTACAAACTTTGCCTCAAATTTCGTATAAAAACGACAAACCATTGTAAAAACCATTTACCTGAACATATTTTTGAAGAAAATCGAATTCCCTACAAAATTTGCATTGACCAAAATTTTCTCCGACTAGCCGTTATCTAGTAATCTAGCTTCAAAAATTAGCATGTTTTTTCGATTTCCTATTTTTTTTTTTGGTATTAGTTTCCTTTAGGGGTCAACTGCTAATAAATTTGCTAAAATTATGTGATATAGCTGAAAAGACGGGGTTCGGCCTCAGGATCACGAATCCGGAAGCGCTTTTTTAATATTTTGCTTCTATGCAGAGATATTTGCAATCAAAGTTTCAAGTTTTCATGTGGTTGCTGTAATTTTATTAGACTGTCCCTAAAAACGTGCAAAAAAAGTGGCGGTAGCCACGGTTATGTCACACGTCCGGACTTGGGATGGCGTAGCCCAGGATTATTTTTTATAAGCGCGGCCGAAGGCCGCCAACTCAAAAAGGTGTTTCGCACATAAATACCATGGATTCCGCCCCAATTTTGGTATCGGACCCGGGTCATTTTTCGGTTTTTTGACCATAACTTTTCACTAAAACAAAAAATTAAAAAAGCGCTTCCGGATTCGTGATCCTGAGGCCAAAACCCGACTTTTGAGCTATCTCCCATAATTTTAGCTAATTTATTAGCAGTTGACCCCTAAAGGAAACTAATACCTTTTTTTTTTAATTGTCAAAAATGCAAATTTCCATGTACAGATTCTTAAAGGAAACTGAGCGGGATACAAAAAAGGTTAAATAACATGAATTTTGATACTTAGAGAAAACTGTCAAAGATTTACACAGCGATGGATACCATGACGCGTTTCGGAGTTTCCAGGCTCCACATAAGATGGTTTTTCGGACACAGAACTACTGTGTCTGCACCGAAGTGGTTAAAGCAAATAACTTTTTTTTGTAAAGTTACTTTTTCAAAACTTATTTAGTATTAAATTAAAAAAAATCATATTTCCGTCTTTTTTTGGTGTTTTTGGTACAATTTTTTTTACTAAATTTTGTTTATTGATATTCAACATAATTAATTATCATTATATGATCAATATTATAACCAAAAATATACATTTCTCATATACGTTAAATCATATGTTTGCTTAATATATGCTTTCTCTGCGAGAGTGTAGTTTTACAGTCTTCAAATGGCGCAGCCAAAAAAAACAACATGAATTTTCATGTATTTTGGCGAGCTTAATCCAAATCTGTGATCATAATTAGTCTAACAGGTCGCAGTTCTTCTCTAACCTAACAAAACCATCACAAAATAATATTGGACTTTTTTGCAAGGTTGCGTCGTTGGATAGGTAATTTCAATACCTTTCATTTGATATATATCTCAAGTATGTAGCTGCAAAAAACTTCCTAAAGTAATCCAATTTTCTTAAAAACATCTCCAAAATTTAAGAAACTTAATTTTTATACCTTTCATGAACATGAAATGGTATTATAACTTCGGTCCGATGTTTGTAAATATGAGAAGAAGAAGAGATAGACCCATCAATAAGTATACCGAAATGATCAGGATGACGAGATGAGTTGATTTAGCCATGTCCGTCTGTCCGTCTGTCCGTCTGTCTGTCTGTCTGTTTGAACGCAAACTAGTCCCTCAGTTTTTGAGATATTTGGCTGAAATTTGGTATGCGGCCACCATTTACCACCAATATAGGAATCCTTTGTCGGAACCAGCAAGATCGGACCAATATAACATATAGCTCCCATACAACCGATTATTCCGATAAACGGATTTTGGGCTATAACTCCTGTAATTAAACACGAAGGAACGTGAAATTTTATAAGTGTTGCTATTTTTATATGTGAAATATCGATGCTGAAAATCATAGAGATGGGATAAATATTTCACATAGCTCCCATACAATCGATTATTCCGATAAACGGATTTTGGGCTATAACTCCTGTAATTAAACACGTAGGAACGTGAAATTTTGTAAGTATTGCTATTTTTATATGTGAAATATCGATGTTGAAAATCATGGAGATTGGATAAATATTTCACATAGCTCCCATACAATCGATTGTTCCGATAAACGGATTTTGGTAGATAACTCCTGTAATTAAACACGTAGGAACGTGAAATTTTGGAAGTATCGCTATTTTTATATGTGAAATATCGATGTTGAAAATCGTTGAGATGGCATAAATATTTCACATAGCTCCCATACAATCGATTATTCCGATAAGCGGATTTTGGGCTATAAGTCCTGTAATTAAACACATAGGAACGTGAAATTTTTGAAGCATCGCTATTTTTATTAGTAAAATATCGATGTTGAAAATCATTGAATACGATAAACGGATTTTGGTAGATAACTCCTGTAATTATATCGGTAGGAACGTGAAATTTCGAAATGTTGCTATTTTAGAATGTGGAATGTCGATTTTAAAAATCAATGAGATTGGACCAATATAACACATCGTCCCCATATAATCGATAGCTCCGATAATTTCGGTATGAGCTAAAGTTAAATTCACACAGGCTGTACTGGGGATCAAACAGTGAAAATCGTGACGCTTATTCATGAAAGGTATTTAGCCTTCGGCACAGCCGAAGACAGCTTTCCTTACTTGTTTTAATTTAATTGCTGTATTAACTATGTGTAAAGACAATTTAGTAACATAGGAAATAATTTAAGCTTTCATTTGAAATACTATATAATATCCTTGGTCCAATCAAAACGGTGCGAAACCGCGTATGTGCAAAATAGGTCTACACCATGCCAAGTCCTTCTGCGTAGTACACCCTTCTGCGTAGGGCCCGTTGTTAAATTCTGATATCGAATTCGGATTCAGCAGCCCATTTCCCTTAAGATGTTGATTTTTTCATGTTTCGCAAATTTTCAAACCAAAATCGGGACATCCAAAAAACATGCTAATGTTTGAGGCTAGAATACTAGAAAACGGCTAGTCTGAGAAAATTTCAGTCTAGGCAGCTTTTGTAGGGAATTCAAATTCCTACAAAAATATGTGCAGGTAAATGGTGTTTTTCAACAATGATTTGTCGTTTTTATACCAAATTGGAGGTTAAGTCTGTAAAATCTAAACTAGCGATGATAGACCTCTAGACTTTAATTTAAAAATCTGAAAAAATTACAGTAATTTTTTTTCACCTTTCTTAAAAAGAAAATCAATATAATTTTTGAAAAAAACGAAATTTTGAATTTTTGGCCCAGTCTAAAATACATGTATGCAAGTATGCGCTTAAATAAACATGTTTATACAAATGCATATACATCAAGGTATAAACCGATTAAAATAAAGTTCCGGTTTCGGTTACGGTTATGTAACGTGTTTGGGTTTCGGTTTCGGTTTCGGTTCCGGTTTCGTTCTTCAACATTTATTTCGGTTTCCAAATAAAAACACCAACACAAAAAAATTGTGCTACTACAAAACTCAAATACATATGTACCTAAATGCAAAATAAGTCTGAATTTTTATAACTCCGGTGGGCATGATGAATTTTCTCCAATATATAGTAGGTAATAAATATTACTTCCGCTATTTATGGGAAACAACTTTCTTCAAAATAAGTTTAAAAAATTAACTCTACTTTTTCTATTAGAAAAATGTTAAAATGGAAAGTTAATATGAGTGATGCTTTCTGAGACGGCCACTAAACATTTTTTTCGATGGCTTCATTCGCTTATAGTTCAGTTATTTCGGAATTTTGATATTGTGGTCAAAGCGTGTCTTGCTTAACCATCTTCCATGAAAATTATTCAGGGTAGCCTCTTTTAAAATAAAATATGTGTCCACAAAAAAATTCAAAGCCGTTTGGAACCGGTTCCGGCTTCGGTTTCGTTCTTTTTCAGAAAAAATAACGGTTACGGTTTCGGTTTTGAAAAATGAATCGGTTTTAATCGGTTACGGTTACGGTTTCGGTTTCGGTTTCAGTCCCTAATATACATATGTAAATATGTAAAGGATGGTAATTTTGATTTTGAGAATTTATTCATTTATTAGCCCGTAGTTTTTTTCGATCCCGGGCCCGGGTTTTCTCTCGGCGGCCCTGTGTCGTCTCATTTTGTTGTTTAGAAAGTTTATCTAAAAAAAGCAGAATTTCTCAAGCCGGATGGGATTTCTCTGAAGTTTGCTAAACTTGTGCTGCCATTTATTCTAGGAACTCTCACACATATAATAAACCACTGCTTCACATCTTCCTGCTTTCCAATTGAGTGGAAAAAGGCATTAATTATTCCTGTTGCCAAAATAAATAAAGCTGTGGAACCTAGTAACTACAGGCCCATTAGCATTCTACCAGCCTTTGCGAAAGTGTGTGAGTCTTTAATGGCAGCTCAAATTATGACGCATGTTCAGCAGAACAACCTTCTTAGTCCTCTGCAGTCAGGATTCAAACCTAAACATAGCTGCTTTACTGCTATGTTAAAAATTCTTGACGACATCAGACTGCACTTTGATAATAATGACATAACTCTTCTGTGCCTTCTTGATTTTTCCAAGGCGTTTGACTCGGTGAATCATGGCCTCCTTTGTAAAAAACTTGAGTGCTATTTTGGATTCTCCAAAAGTTCTGTTGAGCTTATGAGCAGTTACTTGGCGGGGAGAACTCAGAAGGTGGTATGCAAAGAGTCTACTTCAAAAGAATGCTTGGTTTCCTCCGGCGTGCCGCAAGGCTCTGTTCTTGGTCCTATTTTGTTTAGTCTGTTTGTCAATGATGTGTTCTCTGTATGTCAACATGTAAATGTCCACGCGTATGCTGATGACATTCAGCTGTATATATGTCTAGTCGAATTGGGTTGGTTGAAGATCTGTGTTGTAAAATAAATAGTGACTTGTCTGCAATCTCTAAGTGGGCTTCTGAAAACTATCTGTGTCTGAATGCCAATAAGTCATATGTATTGCCCATCAGTAATAGTGTTGTATATTTTGAAGATATTCCTAAGCTAATCGTTGGTAATAGTGCCCTTTCATTCACTGAAAAAATTAAAAATTTAGGCTTTGTGATTAATTCTAAGATGAGCTGTACTGATCATGTGAATAAAGTTGTTGGTAATGTGTATTCTGTTTTACGTAGATTGAGGATGTCTGCTTCTTTTACTCCTTTGGAGACTAGGAAAAAGTTAGCTATCCAACTGATTGTTCCTCATATAACATACTCTGAGCTTATTTACAGTCAATTTGATTCTGCTTCCCGTCATAAAATTGATTTAGTTTATAATAATATTACCCGCTATGTCTACGGCTTACGGAAATATGACCACATCTCTTCCTGGAAGCGAAAAATTCTTGGTTGCAGCATTTTTGAGTAGGTATATTGCTGCACGCAAGTGTATATTTATGTTCACGTTAATTACATCCAAAACTCCTAAATATCTTCACGAAAAACTTAAATTTTCCCAGTCTTGCAGGCATCAAAACCTAATTTTACCTAGATATGTATATTTATCTTCTTCGAGGCTTTTCTTCGTTAATACTGTAAGGCTCTGGAACTCTCTTCCTGTTTCTCTCACAGCTGGTTTGAGTTGGAGTAACTACAAAAGCGTGATCCTAGATTACTTCTGTTCTCAGTGATTATGGCAATTGCATTCCTATTACATTTCCTTTCTTTTATTTCCTTCTGTTATTACAGGTCCTTTCCTTTCCCTCCTTCTTTTCCTCTTTTCTTTCAAAAAAGCGCACAGGCCTAATCTATTTAGTTATAAGTTTATAAATTAATGTTAATTTATTTTTATAAGAATTGCAGTGTCAAAGTCTTATGTTTTGTTCTTATTTCTCTATTATTTATCTTGACATTTATTTCTGTAGATGTACTTTAAAAGACTGTCTTATAGTTACAACCTAAATGTTAATAAATTGAATTGAATTTAGGAAAAGCAGATTTTTAGAAAACTAGGCTTTAGGAAAAGCAAAATTTAAAAAAACCAGGATTTTACTTATGCAGGATTTTTAAACATTTTGCAGGATTTTGCGAGGTAGAATTTTCTAAAGCAGGCAAACGTTATACGCTTCCGTTTATGTTAGTAGGTTTCACTCTATGCGGGCGGTGATATAAATTTTCATTTAATATCGCATAGCCTCGGTTTTGCCAGTACTAAATAGAGTTAACTGTGTGTTTATAAGTAAATGTCACAAACAGTATTTTAACCGAACTTTTGGACCAACCTTCTTTGAAACAGTGCCAATAATTGTACAACTTGTCGTTGTTTTTGCCCTATTAATTTCCTTAAACACAAAAGAAGAATAAATATCATGTTGTATTCTAATTGATTTATTGCACAGAAAAAATTACGAGTATTTGATTTTCCATAAAGCAATCGATGCCAACCTAAGAAGAAATAAAGGACTTTCCACAAAGGAAACCGCAAGGAAATAAAATATCTATACACATACTTTGTGAATACTCTTATTCACATGAAGATATATGTACACATAGTTTCACTAAGCTTAATAGTACAACTATTTATACGTTTGTATGTATATTTGATACGAATAAACCAGTAAATATCAAATGTACATGAGCTACGGATTATCCTGCAAAAAAAACTAAATGGTTTTGAGTTGCGTTTGGATCTAGACCCAGGGTATCGTATCGTCGACGCCTTGGCAAAACCACCTATCTGAAACCAAACACATTTTACAGAATGGCATAATAATTAATTTCCTTTTAATCCTATGAATAAACTTGTCACTACTTTTTTACTACTTTCAAAAGGTGAATTCAACTGAAGTTTTAAGTAGTAAGTTATGTTTTTTGTGAGGATATTTTTCCTATAGAGAGTTTTTGAAATCAAAATAGCTGTTTGGAACTAAACGACAGTTGGTGTTTCAAATTACCGTTTTTTTGGAAAACTTTTGTTGGAATACGGAATTTCTTATTTTTATCAATCTTAGTACATACATAAGTACCTATTACACTATACAACAAAAAACCAACTTTTTTTCTGTGTATTGGATAAAACCACCTTTTTGAAGAGAGTTTTGTTACAAGTCTCTGATTAAATACTACTAGTCCGCTAAATTTGGATATTTGATATAACAAAAAGTCCGACAGAGCTAAATTTTTGTAGAGAATTGGCTTCTTCAAGTTAAAGACAACGCTACCTTAAATTGAGGAAAACAGTCTTTAAATTAAGCATATTTTACTTATATTAAGTAAATCGAAATAAGGAAACTAGTTCTTTGTTTGAAAGAAGTGATTTTTTTAGAATGCAGTAGAAAAAAATAAAAATACTTCTCTTCTGTAAAGTTTCTATATTGTCCCTTAGGATAATTTCCCGAAAAGGAGTCGATATATTGAAAATATAAAAATAATTTTTCATTATATTTGGTAAAATTGATATTTCCGATAGGGTGAATAATTAAATTATTTTGAAACGAAAATCGACAGTTAGGATGACGCATTGCCGAAACCGGTTTTTCTCAAAACCAAAATTGACAAGGGATGCCGGAAAATCGTTCCAAAATAATTCAATACATTTTTCATTTCTCCTGCTCCTAACACTTTTCTGAAATTTTTTGGTTTAAGCCTTAAGAAATTTAATCTAATAACTTTAAATGAGTTAAACTTGTATATTTGTATATTTGTATATTTGCATATTTGTATATTTGTAGGTCCGGTACTACCTCGAGAACCGCAAGAACTTTGGGGTTGCCACTTGGAGTGGTTTACAGGGTTGCCACCTATTTAATTTTTTATTATTTATGGAGCCAGATATGCCAATATGGGTATCAAATGAAAGGTATTTTCGCTGACATACCAACTAAAGTATTTTCAAGTAGGGTTGTCACCTAGGGTTGCCACCTTACCGAAGCATATTTGTGTATTTGTAGGTCCGGTACTATCCCGAGAACCGCGTGACCGATTGGGATGAAATTTGGCATATAGATAGTATGATTGATTCTAAGGCTATACACTTTGGGGTTGCCACTTGGGGTGGTTTACAGGGTTGCCACCCATTTAAATTTTTTTATTTATGGAGCTTGATATGCCAATATGGGTATCAAATGAAAGGTATTTTCGCTGACATACCAACTAAAATATTTTCAAGTAGGGTTGTCACCTAGGGTTGCCACCTTACCGGAGTATATGTATTTGTATATTTGTTGGTCCGGTACTATCTCGAGAACCGCTTGACCGAATGGGATGAAATTTGGCACATAGTATGATGGATTCAAAGACTATACACTTTTGGGTTGGCACTTGGGGTGGTTTACAGGGTTGCCACCTATTTAATTTTTTTTTATTTATGGAGCTAGACATGCCAATATGGGTATCAAATGAAAGGTATTTTCGCTGACATACCAACTAAAGTATTTTCAAGTAGGGTTGTCACCTAGGGTTGCCACCTTACCGGAGTATATTTATATATTTGTAGGTCCAGTACTATCTCGACAATTGCTTGACCGATTGGGATGAAATTTGGCATATAGATAGTATGATTGATTCTAAGACTATACATTTTGGGTTGTCACTTGGGGCGGTTTACAGGGTTGCCACCTATTTAAATTTTTTATTTATTTATGGAGCTAGATATGCCAATATGGGTTTCAAATGAAAGGTATTTTCGCTGACATACCAACTAAAATATTTTCAAGTAGGGTTGTCACCTAGGGTTGCCACCTTACCGGAGTTTATTTGTATATTTGTAGGTCCAGTACTATCTCGAGAACAGCTTGACCGAAGGGGATTAAATTTGGCACATAGATAGTATGATTGATTCTATGACTATACACTTTGGGGTTGCCACTTGGGGTGGTTTACAGGGTTCCCACCTATTTAATTTTTTTTTATTTATGGAGCGAATTTTTTTTGGAAATCTATGTTGGATAGCTAATAGTGTTGGCAAGTAAAGTTAGCACTAAATTGGTAGCACCGAGCAAGCTCGGTCACCCAGGTACTTTAATTTATTTAGGGTACTCACAGTCCCAAATTACCAGCCATTCTAATATTGCCAGCTGGCAATATTTTGACAATTTACCAGGTTCAAAATTTTTTATTTTTGTTTTGCCTGCAAATCGAAGATACCACTTTGTTGCAATATTGCCGGGCTTCTTCCTATGTTTAAATTTGTGGTAAAATTGAAAATTGTCATTTTGCTTTCTTTTCAAATATAAAGTCAGAAAAACAGAATAAGAAAAAAAAAGTAAGTTATGTTTACATTTTCTAATTTATTTAGGAGCTCGTAAGTAAGAAATACATTTATTTAAATAATTTAAATGTTATTATAATTTCAGCTGAAAATTAACCGTATTTGCAAAGACCAACGTAAGAAGCGGAGCAGGGGTGCTCACAGTTCCAAAGAGGTAATCTGGCAATTTTAAAAACTTCTAAATTTAAAAGGGAACTGTGAGTACCCTAATTATATCCGCTCAGTTTTCGAATGTACTTTACTCTGTTAACTATTATTTCTTTCTAGCCTTTTTAATGGATAAATCAACGAAAGTTATATTTGTTTCTACTTGTACTATGGTATTCTAATTTTTGTTACAAATTTTATGATTTCTGATACTTAGAGAAAAATTACAAAGATTGACACAGCGATGGATACCCTGACATGTTTCGAAATTTCCAGGCTTCTCATTCAGATGGCTTTTCGGACAAAGAGCTACTGTGTCTGCACCGAAGCGGCTGAAGCAATTGCTTTAACAAATCAGCTACGATGCCCTGTAGTATTTCGATATCATGTTAGTTTTAAACTAATTACCTGACTGTATTTGTAAAGACACATCCGGATTTACTCTCTTTTCACAGCCTAGTCGAACAATTTTTCAGCGTAGTACCTATTACGCATACATTACACAATATACAAAGGCCAAGGATTTTCGACGATTGCGAGTTGAAGTTCGAGGCACCGCCAATATTTCTTAATGCACGCATGGAAATGAACAGGAATTTCCCCAATAAAAGTTCGATGTCGTAAATTAACTGCAGAGCTCTGTTGGCATTGGTGCTACCGTTATTGTTGATTTTACTGTTGCTGCAGTCTGTGGGCTGCTGCCACACTTCTACATAGGTATATATTATACGGCTTCTCTCCCACCCTCTCTTCCCGAGCTCAGTTTTTCAATATTTTCTGCTGCCTTCTGGATAAAAAAAGCTGGAGGTACATTTGTACTTGGTTCTAGGTGAAAGGCGTAAATAACGGATAAGTGAAATTGGATGCTGTGCACTAGCAATATGGTAGGATGCTTACAAGGCATTCACGTTGACAATAAACTCGGGTTTATCAACAACAACAATATGAATAAACTCAAAAAATGCTACTTTAACTCGAGTTTATGGCCCAACGTGAACGCCGTATTATATTGATGAGGGTGAGATTGCAAGTCTCATTGAAGATATGCGATCAGTAAATACGTTTCCGCTTCTGTTACTAATGCGTTTCCTATTTACTTTCCGGGCTTTCGATACAAATTTTTTTGCATGTATTGTCGGCAGCTAAGCATTGAGCTCAGTTAATGCACATGCTTAAATGTTGTATTTGTATCTCATATTCAAAAGCGAAACTTTTGATTATTTAAATTTTAGTTCTAAATACACATGTGTATTTTTAAGTTTTGTAATTCCAATAGATTTATTATATGCAGGTGGTTCAGCAAGCTAGCCGCCATCGCCCACAAACTACAATATGATGCAACTCCAGCAACTCCGCATCCACCAACAATTTGTTGTGTACATACCTACTTCATCACACAGCTTTAAAGTTTTTTATCCTTTATCCCTTTTTCGATAGATATGCATGTAGTAGATATGTTTATACAAGTATTTTAGCACGCTGCGCGAAGTCATTAATCTCACATGGCGCAATGTAGGAAAACTGTAACACTTTGATATTTAGAAATAATTTTATATCCTTTTTCATCCTTCCGCTAAACAACACAAGAGTTGGCAGTGCTGATGCAGTTCGCAGGGCAGATGTTGGATAGATTTATGACCAGGCAACAGACTGAGCCCTGTCTGTGGTGCGAATATATACAAATGTATGTATATTTTTTCAGCAATATAGCAGCAATATTGAGCAATAAGCTGCTCAAGTGAAATAAGAAGGAACAAGTAACTAAACTCAATATTTCTCAACAGAAGTGGAATTATTCTTCAGCATAGTTTCTTTTTAGTTCAGCGTATAATAACAATTTTTACATGATGAAAAAATATTTTAATTCCAGTACCGGAATTCTGTAACTTTTTAACATAATTCCCGCACAGGAAAATTTAACTATTTCTAAATTTCCATGAGTTCATTCATTTTTATTCATTACTTGTTTTCATTAACTTGTTTTCATTTATAAAATATGACTGGCCCTCCTCATTTCTGCTCCACAACCTTCTTCCCGTCCACCCCACCTTCATCCTTTTCATATGCTTTTCTATTTTCATATTGTTTTTTAATTGTCATCCATGCCTCCAAACCTTTTCTAATGCCTTTATTTTTTTTATATGATACAAAATATCGCTTCCAAGTTTAATTTTATTATGTCCAGCCGTTATCAAAATAGCATAGATGAAGCAAAGTCCAAATGAAACCTGTGTTCCTCCCCTGTCGTTAGATACCAATTTTGTGCGGGTATTCCAAAGTTTACCCGAAACCACATTTTGACCGATAACTCTGTAATCGATACATATATCGAATTTAACCAAAGTCCAAATGAAAGCTGTGATCTTCCCCATTCATTTGATACCAATTTTGTGCGAATATTCCAAAGTTTAGCCGAAACCACATTTTGACCGATAACTCTGTTATCGATAAATATATCGAAATGAACCAAATTCCAAATGAAAGCTTTGGTCTTCCCCATTCGTTTGAAATCCATTTTGTGCAAATATTCCAAAGTTTACCCGAACCACATTTTGACCGATAACTCTGTTATCGATAAATATATCGAAATGAATCAAAATCCAAATGAAAGCAGTGGTCTTCCTCATTCGTTTGATACCAAAATTAAGTGAATATTCCAAAGTTTACCACAAACCACATTTTGAACGATAACTCTGTTATCGATAAATATATCGAAATGAAACAGTGTCCAAATGAAAGCTGTGGTCGTTCCTTTTCGTTTGATACCAATTTTGTGCGAATGTTCCAAAGTTTGCGTAAAGCTACATTTTGACCGATAACTATGTTATCGATAAATATATCCAAATGAAACAGTGTCCAAATGAAAGCTGTGGTCGTTCCCTTTCGTTTGATACCAATTTTGTGCGAATGTTCCAAAGTTTGCGTAAAGCTACATTTTGACCGATAACTATGTTATCGATAAATATATGCCTATTGCAGACTTTATACTCCTAAAAATTTGTCTGCAAAATTTCGTAAAGATCGGGGCATTGATTCAGACGTTAAGGAGCCACAAACATCCGCAGTCAGTCACAAACTTACGTTTTTAAAGTACATTTACACTGCACCAAATTTGGCAAATTTAGCGCTTTTTTCCATACAAATCTCTTTTTTCCAAATTTGGAATTCCATCACATTTGACCTCATTTGCCGAACAATACAATCCACAGTTCCTCAAAATAGCAACCCTGCCTATGTTGCACATTCAGAATTGCCCAGCGCGAACCTTAAAGAGTAATTGACGTGTGATAACTTTTGTACTATGCACAGCTGTAAATAACAATTTCAACTCGTTTTTTTTTTAAGAAAATGGGCCAATTCTACAGGAAAAGACAAAAGCCTTCTTGACTCTTCTTTTATCATAACTCTACAGGTGTGAAATTAACATGGTATATGAATTAACATTTAACTATATGTAATAAGATAATAGCTAATGGCGTTGGGTGTTCAAAATGAGAACAGTATTACGCCATTTCTTGTAATGATTAGAATAGAAGTTGAGAAATGTGGGGTGCAAACAAATATCATTTAAACGCAGTTATTTATATATAAAATTGATAAAAATAAATTAAATTAATTAATTAAAGAAAAGGTACATATTTAAAATAAACACAAATAGGTTCAATGGAGATTACAAAACAAGATAGTTACAAGTAAAATTGTTGAAAAAAAAAATAAAAAAGGAGAAGAAAAAAATATTTTATGCAATGTTTTTAGGTTGCAATGTTTTTAATTGGAAGTCGATTTTACGATAGGCCGTAACAGATATCAATCATGGCTTAAACCCAGAAGCCATAATATTACTAGCATTAGGAAAACGCTTATTCTTCGAATTGATTGTATATCCCTAGGAAGTTTATTAAAAATCTTACACGATACTATGGTATAGAAGTTTCGATACAGAGTTGTGCGTGAGGCAGGAACTGTAACATTAGTGTGAGAATTGCTTCTTAACATGAGTGAAGTATATTTTGGACTTCGTAAATACCCACTCCTCATAAAAAAACTTTATAATAGTACAAGTGTCTTACAGGTAGAATGTTTAATCTTTTAAAAAGATTCATGGAGTGCGTTAAACGGCCAGCATTAAGCCTCAATTACATAAAACTGTATGAAACTTTGACATATGCGCGCCTCGGCTTTGAGCATTTGCCAAAATCTCGATTCGCTTTACGTTCCACAAACTTTGTATGAAAGTGGAACCTGCAAAGTTTTATGTAGTATAAAGGCTGGTTTTCACTAGGTCAAATTTTGACAACTTTTATCGACTTTATCGAAATAAGCAACCAAATCTCGATAAAATCGATGGAATTTGACACCATTTGACATAATGAAAACCAGCCTTAAGACACTTTAGCAACATCAAGAGTGAACGAATTTTATTTGAGTATGCACTACCCCGGCAGGTTATGTCATATTGCAGTTTATACTGTATTAGTCCATAGTACACCATTTTCAGTACACTGCTTGCACATCGTTTTTTAAGGCGATAAAATGAGATATGCGACGACCAGCTCAGGTTGTGATCGACTAAAACACCTAAATACCTAAAATTTTGAACAACTTCGACATTGAAACACATTGCGTCACAGTTTAATTCCGGAAAATTATTAACTATTGACTCGTTCTTAAAACAAGTATGAATACAAAGTTTGTGCCGCCAGCAGCTTGCAGAGTGAAAAAACAATATATCCACTTCACGGCTAAAAAAATTAACCTAAATTTTAAACCCGTATAAAGTTTAATAAATTTTTAAAAATTTTTTGTACAATATTTCAAACCGTCCAAAAACCTACAAAGATTTTCAATTTCTTTTAGTTTCGATTTTAAATCTAAATGGAAAAGCAGTCCAAATTTTTTTATTTTTGGTTTGGTTTGAATGTAATTGAATTTTGCCCACAACAACTTTATGTGCGTCATAGCTCAGCGGTAGACCAGTCGGCTGTGACTCCTGAGCGTTTTCGTTCGAATCCTGCCAGCTGCAACATTTTTTAGTTTGATTTTATTCTTAAAACTTTTCGGTTTAATATTAAAACTTTTTGGTTTGAAAATTAAAATTTTTCGGTCTAAAATTTAAACTTTTGGGTTTGAAAATTCAAATTTATTTTTGAAAGCTTATTCAAGATTGAATTTTGCTAACAACATTTATGTGTGCGATGTAGCTCATGATAGAGAAGACGGGCATGATGCGGGGAGTCTTGGTTCGAATTCCCGCCAACGGACAAAATATTTATTTTATCTTTAAAAAATTGTTAAAACATTTCTTGTTTATAATTGAAACCCGATTAATTTAGCCAATTTTCATGAAAACTGGTCTAGATTGAATTTGAATCCAAATTTGGTTTGGTCATATATGTAGTCCAAAAAAGTTTAAAATTTAGGTTCAAATGTTTAAACGTGTTGTTACTTCCCTTCCACCAAGCCTAAAATACATCAGCTTAGTCTTATTGCTTACATTAAGCCTATGAGAAGCGAACCATTCTCTTAGCAGGCTCACATCGTGATTTATATCCCCAAACAAATTAAACGCATTGACTGACCTATATGCAATTGCCAAGTCATCGGCAAATGCTGTGACATTTCCTATAAAAGGCATTGAAAATAGAGAGTTTATATAAATTAGAAATAAAATTGGTCCAAGGACTGAAACTTGGTGGACTCCCATATCAATCAGTCTAGGTGCACTTAGATAGCTACTTACTTTCACCTTTTGACTTCTTAAGGTAAGATATCGAGCCCTAACAGCCATTTTGGTGTAACCAACAAAAATAAAATTTTACAGGAAAAGGTTTTTTAGTTTTAAAATTTTAAGGCAAAATGTTGGTTACATCAAAATTGCTTTGGCTTTATTTTTGAAATGGTACTTAATACAGTTATAATATTTTGTGAGATGATTTAAAATAAGCAGAAAAACGGATTTTCCAAATTTTGCAAATTGCGGTTAGGGCTCGTTATGATTCAAACCAATCTAAAACATTGCCACCCAAACCAGCTGCGTACAGTTTACTTAAAACAAGTAAGGAAAGCTGCCTTCGGCTGTGCCGAAGGCTATATACCTTTCATGAATAAGCGTCACGATTTTCACTGTTCGATCCCCAGTACAGCCTGTTTCAATTTAACCATATTTACTATTCACATTACACATCTTTGTTATAATTTAAAAAAACTTACAAAATAATAGGATCCGAGTTATCGGAACAATCGATTGTATGGAGGCTATATATTATACGTGTTCAATTGTACTGACTTGCACTATACACATTACTTATGTAGAAAGTACTAAAGGTGCAATATTTTACGTTCCTAACTTTTTAAATGCGGAAGTATTGGCCAAAAAACCTTATATCGGAACAACCGGTTGTATGGGGCTACATATATGTTATATTTACCCGATCTTCTTGATTTTCCTCTACATACTACATAAATTGAAAGTACTCAAGTTGCAAAATTTTATGTTCCTAACTTTTTAATAGCAGAAGTTTTGGCCAAAAAACCTTATATCTGAACAATCGGTTGTTTGGGGGCTATATGTTACATTTGCCCGATCTTGTTGATTTCCACTATATACACTACATAAATAGAAAGTACTCGAGATGCAAAATTTTACGTTCCTAACTTTTTAATTGCAGAAGTTTTGGTCAAAAATTCTTATATCTGAACAATCGGTTGTATGGGGGCTATATGTTATACTGGTCCGATCTTGCCAGTTCCGACAAATGATTCCTATATTACAAAATGGTGGCCACATACAAAATTTCAGGCAGATATCTCAAAAATTGAGGGACTAGTTTGCGTTCAAACAGACAGACAGACAGACGGACAGACGGACATGGCTAAATCAACTCAGCTTGTCATCCTGATCATTTCGGTATACTTATTGATGGGTCCATCTCTTCCTCTTCTCATACTTCCAAACATCGGACCAAAGTTATAATACCATTTCAGGTTCATGAAAGGTATAAAAATATTACACTCCTGTGACAATCTTTAAATTGAATAAATGCTTTGAAATGCCAACAACATACCAGGCAATGTTCTTTAAAGTACGGTTTGAAATAACATCACTCCCCGAAGAATCAGTATTTTTAAAGAATTTATTAAACTTACAATTTCTGACCCATAAATTGGCTCAAAGAAGAAACTACAGCCAGGAGAAAAATTTACAGAGTAAATTAAGCGGTTGTTACATGTGCAGCGTATATTACTATTACTTGGAGCGGACTCTTTTTCCAATTGTAGCGAGAAATCATTGAGGTGATTGGCAACGTCTAATGGGCGAGAAAAAAGTTCGCCACCGATATCCAAAACGGGGCGCTATTTCCCTTTCGAAAAAGAAATAACGCTCGCGTTGACAAAAGAAGATAACTTCGTGTGGAAATTTTAAGCTCTCGAGTAATAAAATATATAAATTTATACCACGCACCCGGAACATGGGATTGCGTAGCCCAGGGCTATTTTTTTGAAGAGCGAAGGAAGCTGCCTACCTTGGCGGTAGCCACGGGTATACCACGCACCTGGACTTGGCATGGCGTAGCCCAGGGTTATTTATAATAAGTGCGGCCGAAGGCCGCCTAGCCAGAAGGGTGTGCTACGCAGAAGGACGTTTCCCGTATTGCCGGTTCTGCGAGAACGGTACACGTACATGTACATTACCTTTCGTACCGAAACGACCCGGGTTGTTTTTTCATCGACCCGGCCAAGAGCATTACATCCAGAAGTGACCCTGTCTAACGCGTCACGATTCCCCCACCTAAATTTGTCATCCCCGGAACAGCCCCTAGCAGCAGGGCTGCTCCTCATTCTCTTGATCCAGGCTGGCATATAGCCAAATCCTGGTCCAAGTGAATGGTTCTGCTGCGTGTGCCGGAAGAAAATCTACACCAGACGCTCACATTCAGTCCAGAGTGCGTCCTGCAAACGTTGGCTACATAAATCTAGTTGTTCCGGACTAGACCCTAAAACACACCGGCCCACTAGTTTCTATAAAAGTTTTGTGGCGCCCTGCTGTTCACGTCCTAGGACGTCCCCAGTCTCCACGACTCGCAGTATATTTCTCAGCAAAACATGTGTGTTCCCGGCTGTAGCTCGCGCCCTAGTGCGCCAATACCACAAGCAGCAACTCACAGCTATTCTTACGTAGTACATCGGTCGATGCTATGAACACTGCCGAGCTTCAGTCCCTGCCATCAAACCCTCCATAAACTTCTTACGGTACTAGCACGAATTTGAGTCAAGTCCATCAGCTTTTGGTCCCTCACACTTCGTGCACTGTATGTCGGCACAGGATATATGCGTCGGTGGCATCGGTTAAGTGCAATTCCTGCCTTGGTCAATGTCACCTACGCATGTGTTCTAGGCTCGCAAACAGAAATCTCTGGACTGATGCGATCGTGGCGCCATGCTGTCGAGCAGCGCAGCCCACAACGCCGACCGATTCACGCTCGTCTCCCAACGAACGAAATCCTTCGGCTTCAGGACTGCGTCAGAGATCGCGACCTAGCCTACCACCATCTAGGCAAGCGCACCAGTCTTTGACTCCCAGAAAGACCATTGCCTCTCCCACACATTTTAAAGTTATGCAATTAAATTACAATGGCATAACTGGCAAGATAGCGGAGATAACCAAATTCATGCAGCTGCATAAAATAAAAATCGCTGCAATCCAGGAGACAAGCTTGGCCATCACTCGGATCTCCGAGCGAGTGGGGGCTACCACGTTCTCCGGCACGACCGCACGGACGGTGGGGCCGGTCTCGCGTTCCTTGTCCACCAAACAGTGCAGTATAGGGAATTTGTTATCAACACCGACCAAAGAGACTTACCCTTAGAGTTTCAGGGTATAGTTGCACAGGCCGGAGGTGTACAAGGATGGCAGTTAATTGCAGTAGCTCCCCAGACCTAACTATTGTTAGCCCGGGCTTAATTAACAGCATTAACTGGCACCCGATGGTGGCTTTGGCAACTGACTCGACCGTGCCCAGGATTTTATAACCTCGGAGAAAAGATCATACGTGAACTTCAGAAAGTGGGTTGGCTTTATGGAATTCGCGGAGAGCTTCTTTGGTGATCTTCCCATTCCGACGTACACGTTGGTGAGCGTAATATTCGTGAGGTCATAAAAAAGGCTACAGCCCGCTTTATACCAGCTCACAGTGATTCGACTACTACAAGCTAGCGGGACAAAAACGACTTTTTGATTTCAAGATTTTTTTGATGCAACATTAAAGAGAAGTACCGTGACCGAGCTTGCTCGGTGCTATCAATTTAGCGCTAAATTTACTTACCCAAAATGATCCCAAAATGACCCTAAAATAATCCAAAAATAATCCTAAAATGATCCCAAAAAGACCCTTAAATGTTCCGAAATTGAACCCAAAACGACCCAAAAATGATCCGAAAATGAACCTAAAATTATTCCAAATTGGTCCAAAAATAATTCCCAAATTACCCCAAAAATACCCTTAAATGCACACTAAACGATCCAAAAAATACACCAAAATGATCCCAAATATATCCTAAAATAATCCCAAAACCACCCCAAAAAGACCCTCAAATGTTCCCAAAGTAACCCAAAAATTATCCCAAAATGATACAAAAATTATCCAAAAATGGCTCCAAAATGAACCGAAAATTACCCAAAATTGTACCAAATTAATCCGAAATTGAACCCAAAATGATCTCAAGCAAGCCCCAAAATTATCCCAAAGTGATGTTCTCAAAATAATCCTAAAATATCCAAATATGATCCCAAAATACAAAATACAATTACAATACGGTAAAATGGTAACCCTGGGTGGCAACCCTACTTGAAAATATTTTAGCTGGTATGTCGGCGACAATACCTTTACTTTGATACCCAAAACTACCCAAAAATGATCCCAAAATGACCCTAAAATGATCCCAAATTGGTCCAAAAATAATTCACAAATTACCCCAAAAACACCCTTAAATGTACCCTAAACGATTCGAAAATTACCACAAAATTATCCAAAAATGATCCCAAAATAATCCTTGAATAGTCCCTCAGATGTTCCCAAAATAACCCAAAAATTATCCGAAATGATGACGTGGCAACCCCCAAATTGATAGTCTTAGAATCAATCATACTATCTACATACCAAATTTCATCCAAATCGGTCAAGCGGTTCTCGAGATAGTACCGGATATAGAAATATATTGTGGTAAGGTGGCAACCCTAGGTGGCAACCCTACTTGAAAATATTTTAGTTGGTATCTCGCCGAAAATACCTTTCATATGATACCCATATTGGCATATCTTGCTCCATAATTAAAAAAAGGGATAGGTGGCAACCCTGTAAACCACCCCAAGTGGCAACCCTAAAGTGGGTAGTCTTAAAATCGATCATACTATCACCATGCCAAATTTCAGCCAATTCGGTCAAGCGATTCTCGAGATAGTACCGGATATACAAATATATTGTGGTAAGGTGGCAACCCTAGGCGGCAACTCTACTTGAAAATATTTTAGTTGGTATCTCGCCGAAAATACCTTTCATATGATACCCATAGTGGCATATCTTTCTCCATAATTAAAAAAAAAAAAGGGATAGGTGGCAACCCTGTAAACCGCCCCAAGTGGCAACCCTAAAGTGGGTAGTCTTAGAATCCATCATACTATCTTTGTGCCAAATTTCATCCCAATCGGTCAAGCGGGTCTCGAGATAGTCCGAACATACAAATATACAAATATACAAGATTAACTCGTTTAAATATATTAGATTAGATAGATACCTTAATTAAGAGATATTGTCACACTTTTATTGTTTTCTCCTCTTAACTCTAGAGTAACTGAATTAAGAACATAGGAAATCCTGCAATTTGTTCTGCTTTTTTTCGAAAATGACTGTTCAACATTACGCTTAATATCTCATTTAAGTAAGCATTTTTACAAAATATTTTTGATGTTCCATAAGCTTGGAGGTATACTGAATTGTTTAGTCATAATCTTTTAGGGGTTACACCATTTTTAGTATATTTAAAATGCTGGCACTAAGAAATTTTCTTCTTTTTTTATATTTTTAACTTCAGTAGAGAAAAAATCGGAGTACCCCGAGGGTCCCCGGGCTAGATCTTATGAATGTTATAGTCTGAAGTATCTTCTAATAATCAAAGCAAAAAACCATTGCGAATTTTTTGCACATCTATTTTTTTTTTAATTTTTTTCTTTTTTGATATTAATAGTTTTAGTATGAAACATTGAAAACAATCAAATTAGATCAAAACAAGTAAGGAAGTCTAAGTTCGGGTGAAACCGAACATTACATACCCAGCTGTGCACATAAAATGCTGTTATTCTTTGTTTTGTATACATAGTTTCGTAAATCTATCTCACACCGTTCTGAAGTTGTTAGCAGTCGAATTTAAAAATTGCTTGACTCATAAGTGGGCGGTGCCACGCCCACTTTCAAAAATTTTGAAAAAATTATGTAAAGAATATGAAAGTTGATGTATGTACCAAATTATATTATTATAGCGAAATCAGTTAATTAGATATGGACTTTTCAATATTTCCACCTCCTTTCAATATAACTTTTATGAAAAAGTAGGCGTGGTCGCGAAGCGATTTCGTTTATTTTCTTTAGCTGAATTTACCACAACAATAGTATGTCCTCTACGAAATTTCGTTATACTAGCATAAACTGTTCTGAAGTTATTAAGAGTCAAAATTTTAAAATTTCTTCAAATATACGTGGGCGGTACCACGCCCCCTTTTCAAAAATTTTTATAAAATCGGCCTTAGAACATCTAAATCAATACATATTGCAAATTTTATCATTGTAGCTGCTTCTAATATTGAATTAACCCATTTTATACGTTTTTCGAAATTTTCGATATCGAAAAAGGGTCGTGGTTATGGTCCGATTTTACCCATTTTCAATAGCAATCTATTCTGAACCCAAATAAGTACGCATGCCAAATTTGGTGAAGATATCTCATTATTTGCTCAAGTTATCGTGTTAACGGACAGACGGACGGACGGACGGACGGACGGACGGACAGACGGACGGACATGGCTCAATCAAATTTTTTTTCGATCCTGATCATATTGATATATGGAAGTCTATATCTATCTCGATTCCTTTATACCTGTACAACCAACCGTTATCCTAACAAAGTTAGTACAGCTGGGTATAAAAAAAAGGAATATTCCGCAACCGGGTCTTGCAACTGTGCACACCGTATTCTATATGCTTTAAAAAATAGCGGCTGTTATTATATAATAAAAATATTAAATTACAGCAGCCCTTTCCAAAATTATTTATGGCAAATGCCATGCAAATATTCGGTTTTCGAGATTCTATGTTGCACTTGAATAATCGGATGATGAGATTGTGCTTAACAAATAGCCACTAATTTATGCGATCGTTTTGAGCAGGTGAAGAACAAAAAAATATTAAGTTGAAAATTAAGTAAATTGTAATAGTTAAAATTAAAGGTTTTTTAATAAAAAAAAAACATAATTTAAGAAAAAAAAAAGGAATATTCCGCAATCGGGTCTTGCAACTGTGCACACCGTATTCTATACGCTCACCGCCGCGCCATTACCTTATGCACAAAGCAGTTATCAAATTCTGCAATTAGGCTTTATGAGAATCAGAATTTAAAAATTACAATATACCAACAACAAAGTTAGACTATTAATATAAATAATGACTTCGGTCCACTCAATGAGCGAGGGAGTGAAAATAATTCCTATAATAATAGGAGGAGCTTATAGAGTGAAAGAATGAAATTCATTTTGTAGAAATATGAGTTCTATTTCTAGAAATTTATTATTTAGGGCCACTTGCATAAAAGCCGATTAAGCCTAATCGGTGATTAACTTGACAGCTAACCATACAAAATACGTCAATTAAACTCCGGTTAGTCGTTATCAGCTTTTATGCAAGCGGCCCTTAGTGTTGGTAAATTACACATGCTGGTTAGGGCAAATCTAGGCTTTTGCAAAAACAGTTAAAGGTTTTTCTAGCTTTTTTCTTTATCCATAACTTAGCAATATTTAGAAGACATTTTAATTTGATTTTTGATTTGATTAAAAAAAAAATGTAGTATATTGATTAAAAAATGTATTCAAAGTGGTAAAATCAGCCAAAATCTAGCCTTTTGCAAAAACTGGTAAAGGTTTTTCTATCTTTTTTCCTTAACCATAACTTAAAAATATTTAAAAATACATTTCTTATCGATTTTTGATTTGATTTTTGAAAAAAATAGTACGTATATTGATTAAAAAAAAAAAAAATATTCAAAAGTGGTGAAACAGGGCAAAATGTAGCCTTTTGAAAAAATAGTTTAAGGATTTTCTAGCCTTTTTCCTTAGCTATAACTTAGAAATATTTAAAAAGACATTTCATATCGATTTTTGATTTGATTTTTGAAAAAAATGTGGGTATGTTGATTTAAAAAAAAAGTTATTCAAAATTGGTTAAACCGGGCAAAATCTAGCCTTATGCAAAAACGGTTTGAGGGGTTTTAAGCTTTTTTCCTCAACCATAACTTAGAAATATTTAAAAAGACATTTTATATCGATTTTTGATGTGATTTTTGAAAAAAATTGTACGTATATTGATTTAAAAAAAAAAAAAATATTAAAAAGTGGTGAAACCGGGCAAAATGTAGGCTTTGAGGATTTTCTAGCTTTTTTCCTTAGCCGTAACTTAGAAATATTTAAAACGACATTTCATATCGATTTTTGATTTGATTTCAAAAAAAATGTGGGTATGTTGATTTAACAAAAAAAGTTATTCAAAAGTGGTTAAACCTCGCAAAATCTAGCCTTATGCAAAAACATCATCATCATCATCATTTATTGGCGCTTAACCGCCTAAGCGATTTTGGCCGTCGCCTATCAAAGCACGCCAGTCATTCCTTTTTAGCGATAACTGACGCCAATTGGAAACCCCAAGGGAGTTCAAGTCATCCTCCACCTGTTGTTTCCATCTCAGTCGAGGCCTCCCCCTTCCTCTGCTGCCGAATTCGGGTGACGATTGGAAAACCTTCTGGGCTGGAGCTTCTTTGTCCATTCGCATGACGTGACCCAGCCAGCGGAGCCTTTGGGCTTTAATTCGCTGGACTATGGTCAGATCTGCGTAAAGCTTGTACAGCTCATCGTTAAATCTCCTTCGATACTCGCCGTCGGCATCACGGGAAGGACCATAAATCTTCCGGAGAACTTTTCTCTCAAATACTCCAAGGGCCATCTCATCTTCTCTTGACATTGTCCATGAATCTGAGCCATACATCAGGACAGGTATGATGAGAGACTTATAGAGCGTGATCTTTGTTCTTCGAGAGAGGACTTTACTTCTCAATTGCCTACTCAGTCCAAAGTAGCACTTGTTCGCAAGAGTGATTCTCCGTTGGATTTCTAGACTGATATTATTTTCGGTGTTAATGCTGGTTCCCAAATAGACGAAGTCCCTCACAGTTTCAAATTTGTAACTATCAACAGTGACGTGGCTGCCAAGGCGCAGGTGCGCCGATTCTTTCTTTGATGACAGCAAATACTTCGTCTTGTCCTCGTTGACCGCAAGACCCACTTTTTTCGCTTCTTTATCCAGTCCAGAGAAGGCAGCGCTTACGGCGCGGTTGTTAAGGCCAATGATATCAATATCATCGGCATACGCCAGCAATTGCACGCTCTTGTAATAGATTGTACCATTGCGGTTTAGCTCTGCTGCTCGAATTATCTTCTCCAGCATCAGGTTGAAGAAATCGCACGAAAGGGAGTCGCCCTGTCTGAAGCCTCGTTTGGTTTCAAATGGCTCAGAGAGGTCCTTCCCGACTCTGACGGAGCTGTTAGTATTGCTCAACGTCATTTGGCAAAGCCGTATAAGCTTTGCAGGGAAGTCAAATTCAGACATGGCGGCATACAGGCAACTCCTTTTTGCGCTGTCAAAAGCGGCTTTGAAATCGACAAAGAGATGGTGTGTGTCGATTCTTTTATCATGGGTCTTCTCCAGGATTTGGCGTATCGTGAAAATCTGGTCGATGGTAGACTTACCAGGTCTAAAGCCACACTGATAAGGTCCAATCAGCTTGTCTACGATGGGCTTCAGTCTTTCACACAATACGCTAGAAAGAACCTTATATGCGATATTAAGAAGGCTGATTCCGCGGTAGTTGGTGCGGTTAGCGGGATCGCCTTTCTTGTGGATTGGGCAGAGCACACTTAAATTCCAATCTGGAGGCATGCACTCGTCTGACCATATTCTGCATAAGAGCTGATGCATGCTTTTTACCAGCTCTTTATAGAAATAATCTACCGAAGTCCGATAAACAGAACAATATCCCCCTTATTCATAAAAAATATAAAAGGTTTATTAAGCTCTTATTATTCAAAATTTGTATGAAAATGTCATTTTAAATTTTTAATTAAATTTTATTTTTTATGAATATGAGGGTATGTTTAAAAAAAATTTAATTTTCGGATAAACTTACCAAAAAACCCAAATTGTATAAGCGGTTATCTCATTTCTATAATGGGTGGTATGTATGTATATTTATTAAAATATTCGCAGTAAGTTTTTTCCGAAAAAAGTATCACAAATATAAAAATATGTCTTATGAAATTTTAATGAGCTTATAAAAAATCAAGATTAGAAATACTCATATACCTAAAGATGTTTTCAAAAAGAAAAAACTATTTTCAATGAAAAAAAATTGTAGCCCGGAGCTGTTCTCGAACCTACAACAGTTCGCTCGCTATCCGATGCGCTAACCACTGCTCTACTGCTTTATCTACGAATTTATTGTCAAATCACCAATTCAAGCTGTATGGGCAATGAGCGAGAGAATGAAAATAGTTTCTCTAATAAAAGGAGGAGCTTGTTGAGTGAAAGATTGAAAGGTTCATTTTGCAGAAAATTAGTTCTTTTTATAGAAATTTATTATACAGGCGTGTTTTTAAATCTTTTTAGAGGGGGTAAATTACAAATTCTGGTTAGGTCAAAAAAAGTTTGAGGATTTTCCAGCTTTTTTCTTTAACCATAACTTAGCAATATTTAAGACAATTTATATGGATTTTTTATTTGATTTAAAGAAAAAATATATATTGTTTGGGGCTCGGGTTGCAAATCTGCCCTTTTAAAAGTTAATACATATGTACATATGAATAGAAATCAGTTGTTGCCTTCAGTAAAATTTAAGACGACCGCTAACCACTTGATTTAGTTCAAAATTTAAGTACATATTAAATATGTTGTCGATTTTTATATTTTAAATAGGGAGTCTATCAGCAACTTTGTCTCAAACGGTAGAAATCACTAAAATTTATAGAACTAATCTACCGAAGTCCGATAAACAGACTACTGTGTTTGAAAAAATTTCGCAACTTCGATCTTATACCATCAAAAATTAGACAAAAAAATAATGGGTGGTATGTATGCATATGCTTTCCGTCAACTAAAAATAGTCAGCAATTTTTTTCCTCGAAAATAGAGATCACAAACATAAAAATTTTAAAAAAGTCAAGATAAGAAATATTTATAATTGAAAAAATAAAAACCATTTTCAGTGACAAAAAATAAAATAAGAAAATGTGGCCGATAGCTGTACTTGAACCATTAACCGCTCGACCACTACCCCCGACGTTTCCCACTGGGCTATCGCTTTATGTACAAATTGATTGTCAGATAACCAATTCAAGTGGCATGAGAAATTTTCATTCGCTTATTACAGATAAATGAAGCAGGATTGGTTATATATTAGATAATTGTGCACTGCCTTAGAGGTATGCCAACAAATCCATATGCATTTCATAAATATTTATGCATATTTAGTATGGGTTTAAGCTTGGCAAATATTTATATGTAAAATTTGTTAGCCTATTAATATAATTACGGTGACCATCCGTTC
The DNA here is from genome assembly GCA_964058755.1 of Campiglossa producta. Taxonomy (NCBI): domain Eukaryota; kingdom Metazoa; phylum Arthropoda; class Insecta; order Diptera; family Tephritidae; genus Campiglossa; species Campiglossa producta. Next base: position 64,443,868 of record CAXKVI010000001.1, read on the forward strand.
TGTTTTTGGCAGAACAGTTCTGTTTTTAAGGAGCTTGTTCTGCGTATTTTTTTTTCTAAGGAAAATGACAGAAATATTCTGTTTTTAAGCAAATGTTCTGTTTTTGTTCTGGTTTTTTGTGCCGGCAACCTTTTTTAACAAATTTGATGAGTACCTCTGTAAAGTTAGTTTGCTCAATAATTTCAAAACATTATGAAAACTTTAAAATCTTTCAAAATATTTTAAAAATAATTTAGTTTACGTTTAACGCGGTCAAGTGTTTCAGCGAAATCAAAAACTGAGTACGTTAAAATGCCAAAAACGTACCAAATTTGGAAGTTCCGTACCCGTAAAAAAGTTCGTACCAAAAATGGTACATTTCGGCCAAAACGGCAACCGTGGTTATGGTAGGTTTTAAATTAACAAGGAAGAAATACTATTCACAAAACGGAAAAATATACTTAAAAAAATTACTTTCAATTGATGCACTTTGTTTGAAATTATTTGAGAGTGAAATTTCAATGTTTCACAGACGTTGGCAATATTTTTTACTGCAAAGAGATGACTACGCCATGAAAAACAATTTTTTATTCTAAATAATGAGAGTGTAACCCCAAATAGTTTATAGCCGGGTAGCGAAATTTTCAGGTGAAGGCAATACCAAGCCTTAAGTAAAAAGAGTTCTGTTTTTTCAAAAAAAATTTATGGTCACCGTAAATATAATAGATAATGGACCGAAGTACTCAATGAGCGAGGGAATGAAAATAATTTCTCTCTCATAATAGGACGTGTTTAATGAGGGAGAGAATGAAGATAAAGAGTGGTTTCCTTTGAAGTTCAGCCAACTTCGAAATATGAGTTTGACGCTATTACTCTAACTCTCAAAGAGCGAGATAATCAAAATATTTCCATTGCTGGTATTTTACACACATATACAAATTTCTCAAAATAAGCTTGGTACTCCAACAACAGGAGCCATATTGAATTATTATTTTATTTTTTTTAAACATTTTTTCTTTGGTGGTACGCAAGCCAACTTTGATTGCGACATATCCCAATAAACATTTATGTTGGAAATACATTGGAATCTCATTCGAAATCAAGTCCGGTTTCCCATTTCCAACGTTGTTTTTCCATTCGAGCAACATTGTCGCAACAGCCCCTTTTCCAATTAGAATCAAACCCCAAAATTGCATCCATTTGGCATGAGGAAACTAGTATGATTGGGAATAAATGGCGTGTTTATTTAATATAAATTATGTAATATAATATTATAAACACTTTTTTTTAACACAAATATTAATATCTTTTTATTTATTTACCACTTTTTAACGTTTTTGACAGAAAATGTTTGGAATTTTTCATTCGCGCACATGCTTTGTTTAATTTTTGATCTCAGATATGAGGGGGAATACGAGCATTGCCATGTGTAAAAATTGAAGAAAGACTTTCAAGTGGAGCTCAAATGGGTTTCCAACTTAAATCCAACCTTAGAAAAATGTTGGAATAATATGTTGGAAATCAAGTTGAAATTGAAGACATTTCTCCAACATGGAAAATAAAGTTGGAATCATGCGTACTGGGATTTTTTTTCAAATGAAAAGTTTGACCATGGTTGCCCTATTTCACGTTTTAATAATGGTGTTATGAAAACATAAAACTTTGTAGAATTTCATTTTAAACAAATCTATTAGGTACATCGGAATTTTTCCTTGAATAAATTTTTTTAATATGGAATTCTACAATTAAGTGAAGCTTTATTGGGCTTTTGAATCTCTATTTAGATATATACATACATATTAGAGTTTTATGGAAAAATATAATTTTGATTACGTTTTCTCAAAAAATTGTATAGTTAAATTACATTTTATTATAAATATATGTAATTGAAAATTTAAGATTTTCAGGATTTTATGACACAACAATATAACATTTTTAGTTTTTCAATTGTTTTGTAATACTTTGGAATATATGGCGACCATAGTTATCTCATTTTTATTATAGAATTCTACGAAAAAGATGTTTGATTTTTATTTTTTTAAAAAAGCAAAATTTCATATTATATAAAATTGACGGCAATGGGTGTATCTATTTCAATCTAATTTTCAATACAGAAAGTTAAAACATTGATTGCTTCTTTCCTAAAAATTTTATTTTTAAACTAAACTAACTAAAGCGTGCGAGATATGAGAAAAACAATTGTCACTTTTTTTTTAATTCTTTGGTACATAACAACACATATTGGGGCAACTCTCATGCGGAAACAAATTGGCTATTCGCGCCGACGCCATCTATTTGGAGTGTAATATTTCAATATACATATATGAGTTCAACGCCGAATCGACTGTTTCACACACAGTATAGACAGTAGTTGCACTCACTAACACAAACGTACTTATATTCACCTCCATAGAGAACTTCGGGTTGCAGTCAACTATTTTCAGCTATTTCAGGGTGTTGTGTTGCAAATTTTATGAGGTAATAAATTACTTTAAAAGAGGAGAAATAGTCAAATTTAGGATTTTGCGTTTTAAGTAAAACTATATATGTATATATTAGATTATATTTCTAAAAAAAAGAAATTACTATTTTACAACTCAACCAAGAACCAATGCACAGCGTTTTTTCTCATTCAGTCGAAAACAACTACAGCTTTATTGCGTTGCGTGACATTTATAACTTTGACAAATACGCACAAAACCAAAAAATATACAAGGAAAAATCAGCTGATTATGTCATCGTACCCAAAAAGATAAAAATAGATCAAGTCTGCGTTAACGCGTGTTAAAACGCGGTTATAAGACAGGTTGCCTTTGTCTACGTGCATTTATGTCAGCTGTCAAAATTAAATGTCACAACGAGACGCTACAGTTGTTTCTGTTTTCAGAGTACTTTGCAATGTATTCCAATGTTGTTACTCCTTGGAGTATCGATTTTCAGAGCGATCGTGTCGTGATTTTGGTCAATAAAGCATGAGCAATGATCGGCTTTCAATAAGCTGAAGGTGGTCCGCTGAGGTATTAGAAAGTATTACAATTGAAGTACTCCAATATCACAAAATTGAAACACATGATCCAATGATTTTTGCAAAATTTTACGCAAAACAAATTTCGAAATTTGAGAATTTTTCGACAAAAAGCTTATCGTGCCAATCTAAATAAATTTCACTAGTGAACCTTTTTCATACATTTTCGCTCACAAATTATATGAGAGGGAGAAAATCCGCAAAGTAAGAAATTATTTAGAATCTGCCTGTGTATTTTATTGTGGGTTAGAGTGTAAAATGTACTTTAAAAAACGTAAATGGTTGTTAATATTCGCAAAATTTGCTACGAAGAAGCCCATTGTATTCGAGAAACTGTAAAACGTATTCCAGAAAAATCAAATGTACTTCAGAAACATCTTCTGGATTGGAATTTGTTGTTTCTGAAGTAGAACTGATTATTTTGGAGTACATTTTTAAGCTTCTGAAGTCTAATTTACGGTCTCGAGTACAAATTACAGTTTATGAAGTACAATTTATAGTTTTTGGAGTACAGTTGATTATTCTAAAGCATATTTTACAGTTTTTAAGATACCATTGACTATTCTGAAAATAATTGTATGGGTCTTGGACTACCATTCACTATTCTTAAATGCATTTAATTTATAATAGTTCTATTATAAATTTAGTTTTTTGATTATTATGTGTTATCCGTCATAATTTGTAGGATGTTCTTGAGCAAGCCCATTTAGTCTTGTATATTTATCTGTCTCTGTCCAACAATCTGAACGAAATAAAGTAGGTACTAAATTTAGCGTCAGATAGACCCTTGGAAAGGGTATCAAAGGGTTGACGCTAACTTAAGTACCTACTTTATATCGATTATGAACATGCCTAAATTGTTTTAACCGTTTTAAACTGAAAGGAAAACCAGTTTGCAGGTCAACGTGAAGTATTAGAGAAAAAATCACTATCTAACAAATACTTCAACAAAATGCAGCCCTGAGTGATTAAACACAACCCTATCACGCGTGGTGAAAATCAAATGGAAATAAAAAAAGTTGTGCAAATGATGAAAATTTATATTAATTTGTTTCATTTATAACAGATTTGATTTTAGCCTCCCCAAAAAGGAGCATAAACGCAGAGGGTATCAGTTTCCTTTAGGGGTCAACTGCTAATATATTAGCTAAAATTATGGGAGATAGCTCAAAAGACGGGTTTTGGACTCAGGATCACGAATCCAGAAGCGCTTTTTTTAATTTTTTGTTTTAGTGAAAAGTTATGGTCAAAAAACCGAAAAATGACCCGGGTCCAATACCAAAAATGGGGCGCAATCCATGGTATTTATGTACGAAACACTTTTCTGAGTTGGCGGCCTTCGGCCGCGCTTATAAAAAATAACCCTGGGCTACGCCATCCAAGTCCGGACGTGTGACATAACCGTGGCTACCGCCACGGCGGGACTTTTTTTGCACGTTTTTAGGGACAGTCTAATAAAATTACAACAACCACATGAAAACTTGAAACTTTGATTGCAAATATCTCTGCAGAGAAGCAAAATATTAAAAAAGCGCTTCCGGATTCGAGATCCTGAGGCCGAACGCCGTCTTTTGAGCTATATCACATAATTTTAGCTAATTTATTAGAAGTTGACCCCTAAAGGAAACTAATACCACGCAGAGTGCATAAGATTAATTCATTCATTCAAGATGCAACAAAAAAGGCCTTGGGTAGCAACTGCCGTATGGGCGACTGTTATGGTACCCCCTGGGACATTGTATAGATGGAATAAAAAGGCCTCCGGCGGCAGCCACGATTACGTGCAGCTTGCAATGCTCCATCGCAACTTGTAGTTCATGGTTTTTGTTCACAATAACAATAGTCCTCATTTGCCAGGTACTGGAAATACTTATCCGGTTAGTAATAAGTATTTCAACTTCACATTAGTTTTTATATATAAGATGACTCATAGTTCATTAACACCGTACCTTGACATTAAAGCTACCAGATAATCGTATATTACTATTAAATAAATAGTATAAATAAATATAAAACTGCAAGCAAAATATTTTCTTTATTTTGTTTTGGAAAATTTCTAAGAATTTCAAATTCACCTCAATGTCCTCAACTAACAGGGGTGCTCTTTTGCGCAAAACTACTATTTAATAGCATCGTTCATAAAGAGCCGATCATCAATATGCATTTGTACGAAATTTTACAATATGGCCTTTAATATACATTTTTTATACTTCTTGTAGTGCAGTAAATTCATGATATTATATTAATTCATGGAATATATACATTAAATTCATGTTTTTTCTTGAAATATTTCTAAAGTTTTTTTTGTTACTGAAATGCAACCATGCGTCCGCGAAATTCCATCCTACCATGGATTTCAACTCTGAAAAATTCACCTCCATGGAGAACTTTCACCTCAGTGCAAATACTGGTTATACCGTGGACTGTTTGAACTCAATGAGCGAGAGAATTGGAGTGTTTACGCATGTATGTATGTATATGTGTATGCAAATAGATATGAGCAAAGTATATTAAACAAAGTAATAGTGAACTTGACAGTTCTCTCTTTTCTGTAGGAGTTTTCCCGTCAAATGAAAAAAAAATATTAACCCGTTCTGTTTAAAATTTTTAAATTTTTTCAATTGTGTGAAGAAATAGCAAATTGTTTCATATAAATCGCGGGACTGAGATCCTTGCACGTTTAAATAGAGTTTAGAGTTCAGATTAGCTAGACTCTAGCACATTTTAGCTAAGATGAATGATCTAATCTCCATAGCCTTCACGGCTAGTTTCTTGTATTGCCGGTTCTACGAGAACGGTACCAGTACTTGTGCTGTACCCATCGTGCCGAAACGACCCGGGCCGTTTTCTTATATCGACCCGGCCAAGAGCAATACACTCGGGGTGACCCTGTCTGACATTTAGGCAGGGCTACACCTCGCTACAACAACAACATCTAATCTTTTTTCAACTGTATCTTAGACCGAAAACGAAAATGTAAGCGATTAAAATCGATTTATGAACCCTGCGGGTTAGGGGTTTAGAATATGCCCGTGGTGGAATGCCTGTCACAAGAGGCGACTAAAATCCATTTCTACCACGGTCACGAGGCTGATGAAAGTGGCAATGGGAATAGTAACATAAGTTGGTTCGACAGCTGTGAGAGCATTGACTCAATACCGTACAACTCTGTTTGGTCCGTCACTTCCCTCTTACAGCAGCAATAGCGAAGCTGTTTAATTCCTCGAAACCGAAATGTAAATCCTAACAATTAATTTAATAAAAAACGAAACTGTTTCAAAATTCGGAACCGGTTCCAAACAAGTTTGTACTTTTTTTTATAAAGTGATTACTTCATTTCGCGGACACATATTTTCCTTGATAAGACGGAACCCTGGTTTTGACTTCAGTATAAAAAGATCCACCAGTTTCTGCGACACTTTGGCGACAACCTTCTTGTGGTGCCATCGGCGGAAATTGACAAATATTCAATACTCGCCATTTTTATAACGCAAAGGTCCGAAAATATGTAGACTCCAAAGTGGCCAAAGTTACTCCCTAACTGTTTGGGCTAGCATATTTCGCGGTATTGATAATTTTTTGGCCTGAGCAAATGCTATCTAATTTTTCAGTAAAACAATTGTATGGGACACAAAAACTATGCTTGGGTGGCAAAGGGTCAATACGCTTGTTTACATTTTTTTGAAGGAAAAACTCCTACAAAAACAAATTATTTCAGTTGTCAACTCTCCCGTGATACAACAAAACCAAGTAACTAAAATGTTGGGAAATTAAGGTTTTGCGTAGCAGCCCATATCTCCGGAAAAAATCAACTTGTTTATACAACTTTTTCAATTATGACAAGATAAGACCCCAAAGTTTTTTTATGCACATGGGCAAGGAATTTTTTTCGACGTTGTTATGGATTTATTGGCCAAGAAAAACAGTTACAGAGTTTATATAAAACACGATTTTCACCTTTCATACAAAAAATTTTTTTGTTTCAGAACAAACCCAAGTAACTTCCAAGTAACTTTGATTTTAGATTGTTACGATTTTTGGCTTTCATACAAAAAAAAATTTTGTTTCACGACAAATCCAAGCAAGTTGATAGTTACTTGGGTTTGTTGTGCACTTTCATATAAAAACGAAATTGCATGTCGGAAGCAAATCCTTCTAATTTTTTGGGTCTTACAACAAATTTTCCTTGTTTATCTCCTCGATAGTCGAAATCCAAAGGAGAATCAATCCCGCCAACAAGTGTTACTTCAGAGTAAGTAGGCAATTGAGAAGTAAAGTCCTCTCTCGACAGACAAAGTTCACGCTATATGTATAAGTCTCTCATCATACGAGTCCTAACGTACGGCTCGGAATCATGGACAGTGTCAAGAGAAGATGAGATGGCACTTGAAGTAATTGAGAGAAAAGTTCTCCGGAAGATTTATGGTCCTTCCTGTAATGCCAAGGCGAGTATCGATGGAAATTTAACGATGAGTAGTACGAATTTTACGCATAGTTCAGCGAATTAAAGCCCAAAGAAACTCCAGCACGAATTGGTCAGCAGAGGAAGGGGGAGACCTCGACTGAATGGAAACAACAAGTGGAGGATGACCTGAACTCCCTTGGTGTTTTCAATTGGCGTAAATTGTCGCTAAAAAGGAACGACTGGCGTGGGTTGATACGAAGCGGCCAAAATTGCCTAGGCTGTTAAGCGCCAATAAACAATGATGAAACCTGGTTGAATGTAATTTCTAGATTCTCACCATCCGGCAAGCCAAGATTAGACCTCCCCGATAGTTGGCTGCACTTGAGGAAAAAGAAGCTCTTGGCCTGCGTCTGACTCAAGACTAAAAAGTTCTCTTACACTACCATAACTTCAAATATAGTATAAAAGTCTTTACTTCTCCTGCAAAATGTGTTCTGGTTCGCCATCTGATGCTGAGCTGAAATCACATAATATTCCCTAGCTTTATCCCTGCAATAATTTTAAAATTATCCCAAATACTTATCTTATAGCAATAAGAGAAATCAAGCATCTTTAAAAGTTACTTGGTTTTGTGAAATAATCACATACATTTTTTGAGAAAATTCAAATAATTCTTGATTAACAAATGAGTTTTATTGGGTTTTGCATTAATAGGAGATCGAAACTAAAAGAGGAAATTATAGTGACGATTAGAAATTGATTTATAACGAGCTTTTGTAAAAAAGCCTAGTATTTGTTGTAAAATTTTTAGTTACTAAAAAAAGAACACTAGTTACTTGGTTTTGTTGTGAACTAAATTCTTGATTCAGTGCATTTTAAGTTACTTGGTTTTATAACTTTTTTAGTTTAAGGTACTTAGAAACAAGATAGGAAGAAACGGAACGATGTCCCTGATAGATTTTTTTAACGGGATTCCGAAAATTCGTAGAACGACGAAACCAAGTAACTGGCACTTACTTGGTTTTGTGATATCACGGGAGAACTCTACCTTGTTGAATTTGCCTTGGATATGAGTATGAAATTGGTTTGACGTTTATTTTGAAGGGGTGGAAATTTGGAAATATGAGTTCGTGTAATATTAAAGAATATTAATGAGCGAGAGAACGAAAATAGTTACACATTCATTTTAGAGAAGTATGGGTTGTATTTTAAAAAAATAGAGCGAGATCCCAGAGCCTAAAAGCGTCACTTATTTTATAATGGATGAAACCAATATCGATCGATAGTCCTCCCCGAATCTAGAAAGAATGTGAAAATTTTAAAGCTGTACCTATGACAAGGGCCTAGGAATCGGGGGTCAAAGTCGCCAAAAAATGACCCTAACTTCACTTATTTTATAACGGATGATTTTCACATATTTGACGTAGATTACCACCCCGCGTCAGTATCACGTGTTGTTAGACCCGTACCAGTGACAAGGCTCCAGCCAGACACCCCCAGTTCGCGGATTTTCCTATAGAAATTTTTTCTTTTTTACCAATTTCACGCATTTGGGCCACTTTGGCTGCTTTTAACTACCCAATATTTTCCCATTTATTGTAGAACACTACCCTCAAGTAGTATCAGGAATTTTTAGACTTCGTCCCATGGCAAAAACTTCAGCCAGACACCTCAAAACTCGGGAAATTTCACTAATTTTTACTGCGCTTTCACATGTTTAGGCGGATTTGACCAACTTTGGCCCCTTCAATCAAGCATTTCTAGACATCATCCCATGGAAAAAACTTCAGCCAGACACCACAAAGTTCGAGAACTTTTATTTTCCTATTAATTTGCTTTCTCTTGTTTGTCCCACTTTTACTAATTTTAAATGATAGATCTTTTCACATGTGTCGTAGGACACTACCCTTACGTAGTTTCAGTAATTTTTAGACCTCGTCCCATGGCAAAAACTTCAGCCAGACACCTCAAAACTCGGGAAATTTCACTAATTTTTGCTGCGCTTTCACATGTTTAAGTGGATTTGACAAACTTTGACTACTTTTAAATAGCAGATCTTCACACATGTGTCATAGAATGCTATCCTTAAGTAGAATCAAGCATTTCCAGACATCATCCCATGGCAAAAACTTCAGCCAGACACCCCAAAGTTCGGGAGCTTTTATTTTCCTATTAATTTGCTTTCTCTTGTATGTCCCACTTTTACAACTTCTAAACGACGGATCTTTTCAGATGTTTCGTAGGACACTACCCTTAAGTAGTTTCAGTCATTTCTAGACTTCGCCCCATGGCAAAAACTTCAGCCAGACACCTCAAAGCTCGGGATTTTCACTAATTTTTACAGAGATTTCACTTGTTTCAGCAGGTTTCTCCAACTGTGCCCACGTTTAAACGGCGGATCTTTACACATGTGTCGAATAACACTACCCTTAAACAGTATCGGGCATTTCCGGACTTCATTCTATAAAAAAACTTAAGCCACACAACCCAAAGCACGGGGACTTTTCATCATTTTTAATGTGCTGTCACATGGTCAAATGGGTTTACCCAACTTTGGCTGCTTTTAAATGGGGGATCGTTACAAATGTATCGTATAACATTACTGTTAACTAATATTAGGCATTTTTAGACTTCGCCCCATGACAAAAACTTCAGCCAGACCCCTCAAAGCTGAGGAAATTTCATAATTCTTGCTGCGAATTCACATGTTTAACTGCGTTGGTCTAACTTTGGCTGCTTTTAAAGGGCAGATGATAATTTCACATGTGTCATAGAAGACCACCCTTAAGTGGTATCAGGTACTTTTTGACTTCGCCCCATGTGAAAAACTTCAGCCAGACACCTCAAAACTGAATAATTTTTATAATTCTTACTGCACTTTCACATGTTTAAGCGAGTTGGTCCAACTTCGGCTGCTTTTAAAGAGCAGATCTTTTCACATATGTCATAGAAGACCCCCTTAAAGAAGGATCGGCTATTTTTATACTTCGCCCCATGTCAAAAACTACAGTCAGACACCTCAAAACTGAGGAGTTTTCATAATTCTTACTGCGATTTCACAGGTTTAAGCGAGTTGGTCCAACTTTTGCTGTTCGAGTTTTCATAATTCTTACTGCGATTTCACAGGTTTAAGCGAGTTGGTCCAACTTTTGCTGTTCGTAAAGAGCATATCTTCACACATGTGTCATAGAAGACCACCTTAAAGAAGTATCGGGTATTTTTATACTTCGCCCATGTCAAAAACTACAGCCAGACACCTCAAAACTGAGGAATTTTCATAATTCTTACTGCGATTTCAAAGGTTTAAGCCAGTTGGTCCAACTTCGGCTGGTTTTGAAGAGCAGATCTTTTCACATGTGTCATAGAAGACCCCGTTAAGGAAGGATCGGCTATTTTTATACTTCGCCCCATGTCAAAAACTACAGTCAGACACCTCAAAACTGAGGAATTTTCATAATTCTTACTGCGATTTCACAGGTTTAAGCGAGTTGGTCCAACTTTTGCTGTTCGTAAAGGGCATATCTTCACACATGTGTCATAGAAGACCAGCTTAAAGAAGTATCGGGTATTTTTATACTTCGCCCATGTCAAAAACTACAGCCAGAAACCTCAAAACTGAGAAATTTTTATAATTCTTACTGCGTTTTCACATGTTTGAAATGGTTCGTCTAACTCTGCCTGCTTTTAAAGGGCAGATATTTTCAATGTGTCATATAGGACCACCCATACGTGGTACCAGGTACTTTTAGACTTCGCCTTATGACAAATACTTTAACCAGACACCTTAAATCTGGGTAGTTTTCATAATTCTTACTGTGCTTTCGATTGTTTAAGCAGGTTTGTCCAACTTTGACTATTTTTAAAAGGCGAATATTTACACATGTGTCGTAGAACGCAACTCTTAAGTGGTATCAGGAATTTTTGAGATCTTCCCATGACAAAAACTACATCCAAACACTTCAAAGCTAGAGTTTTTTCGCAATTGATCTCTCCATAGGACATGATCAAGCAAATTAGAACAGTTCAGCCCATACCAAGTGTTCAGATGTGGCATTTGTTGCATTTCAGACAGTGTCACTCTTATGTCGCTACCCTGCAGCGAAAGCTACAAGTTGAAAACTACTTTACAACTAGTTGGTGCACCGGGCTTATATGGAACAAAGACAGAACACTGACTAGTTGGTGCATCGGGCCCAACTAGTCAGTGTTCTGTCTTTTTTCCATATAAGCAACAGGTATTTTTTACGTGTTGATGTCCTACAAGATGTCAATTGTCAGATTTCGACCAGAATATACCAGTTATCTACTAGTCAGGAAATACCAGTTTCATACTAGTTGTAAGATACCAGTTCCATACTAGTTCATCCTCGGCTAGTATAATTTCCAAAAAATGAACTAGTCCAAAAAAGACCAGTATGGAATATACTAGTCCCATACTAGTCAAAAAGGCTTTTAACCTGGACTAGTAGCCAAAAAATTCTAGTTGTATACTGGTATGAAATGGATATTTCCTGACTAGTATGAGTTCTGCCAGAAAGTTATAGTTGTATACTAGTATGAAATGGATATTTCCTGACTAGTATGAGTTCTGCCAGAAAATTATAGTTGTATACTAGTATTTTTCTGACTAGTTTGAGGTTTCGCTGCAGGGAACTCGCTTAAACCTGTGAAATGAAAATTCCTCAGTTTTGAGGTGTCTGGCTGTAGTTTTTGACATGGGGCGAAGTATAAAAATAGCCAATGCTTCTTTAAGGAGGTCTTCTATGACACATGTGTGTAGATATGCCCTTTACGAACAGCAAAAGTTGGACCAACTCGCTTAAACCCGTGAAATCGCAGTAAGAATTATGAAAATTCCTCAGTTTTGAGGTGTCTGACTGTAGTTTTTGACATGGGATGATGTCTAAAAATACGTGATACTACTTGGAGATAGTGTTCCACGACACATGTCCAAAGATCTGCCTTTCAAAAACAGCCAAAGTTGGACAAACTCGGTTAAACATGTGAAAGTGCAGTAAGAATTATAAAAATTCCTCAGTTTTGAGATGTCTGGCTGAAGTGTTTGACATGAGGCGAAATCTAAAAGTAACTGATACCACTTAAGGGTGGTCTTCTATGACACATGTGAAAAGATCTGCTCTTTAAAAGCAGCCGAAGTTGGACCAACCCGATTAAACATGTGAAAAAGCAGTAAGAACTATGAAAATTCCTCAGCTTTGAGATGTCTGGCTGCAGTTTTTCCATGGGATGATGTCTAAAAATACCTGATACTACTTGGAGATAGTGTTCCACGACACATGTGTAAAGATCTACCTTTCAAAAACAGCCAAAGTTGGACAAACTCGGTTAAACATGTGAAAGTGCAGTAAGAATTATAAAAATTCCTCAGTTTTGAGGTGTCTGGCTGAAGTGTTTGACATGAGGCGAAATCTAAAAGTAACTGATACCACTTAAGGGTGGTCTTCTATGAGCAGCCAAAGTTGGACCAACCCGATTGAACATGTGAAAGCGTAGTAAGAACTATGAAAATTCCTCAGCCTTGAGGTGTCTGGCTGCAGTTTTTTCCATTGGATTAAGTCTAAAAATACCTGATACTACTTGGAGATAGACCTCGTGAAGGGTGGATACCTTGTCGCGGTACGAGGGCTTAGTCGATAGCCACGGGGCTACGTTGCCCCTGCGATCATAGCTCCGCATGGCACTACATCGCGAGAGCAGCCTAGCCTCGCTGGCGCGATGACAAAGATCTACCCCCTCCCAATCCAGGGTGTTACGCGATACCGTGCCCATTGGACGTTTGCAGCCGGGAGGCAAATCGTGGCTGTAGTCGAACGGTGCCTCTCTGATACCGGACCGCCTCAGAGAGTAACCATGGTCTTACCGCGGTATGGGGCTCTGCCGTGGCGGACGACACATTCCCCTTAATCCACCCTTGACCCCAAGCTGGCCGTGTCCGGCGAGGGGTCGTACGAACAAGATGAATACAACTCAAAATTCAAAACAATCAATAACTTAGTTTACTCCGCAGCAGAGGAGAACTATGCTGGAGCAAGAGAAATCACAACGCCGGAGGACAAACTCTATTTCAAAGTCAACTGGGGGACCGACAACGATGGTAACTACGGGTCGGTCATCCTCGAAACTGCTAGCAAGTGAGAGTGACTTGATGAAAGCCAGCACCAGTGCGGCTGCATACGCAGGTAAGCAGAAAACGGCGGATGCTAAACTTCCATCAAGCGCCGGCACGAACATCAACCTCTCAATGTCTGTGGCAATGGTCTCGGGACCTGGCCTCAGTGATCCGAAAGAGAAGGAAGACGCAACTAAGCTTCTATCAAAGGGAGAGACCGCGATGGCAACTACGGGTCTGAACTCCTCCCAAAAGACATCTCCCCGACGCTTTGCGTACTGGGATAAAAGGAAGGCTGCAAGGATCCTGAAGAAATATGAGGGAGCATCGCAGGATACACTATCGCTGAATGAAAGGAAGATGGTGGAGAAAGCGAAAGCTCTGATACCAAATTTCCAAAGGCCCTATGCGCCTAAAAGGCTGAACGGGAATACCTTCAAACGCCAGAGATCGGACGGAGAGGTGGATCCCCATCCGAAGCGGCATCAGAATATCCTAGTAGTGGGCAAACCCAGCTTTGCTGAAGTGACCAAGGACAGGATCCTTATAGGTGTCATTGATCGAGCCAACGACCGTTGGTCCATCCCTAGAGACCGGTGGCTGTATGTCCGGAACGAAATTGGCAGGGCCCTTCTCGACATATGGCGTGAGTCTCCGGGTAGTCCGTCGCGGGGTACAGACGCGGGTTGGCACCAGGGTCAGATTAAAGTTTTCGCGTGTGAGGATGCAAGAACTGTTGCACTGTACAAGGCAGCAGTTGCCAGACTGGGTGAAGTCTACCCAGGGGAAAAAATCGAGGTCGTCGACTGGAAGGACATTCCGGCCCGGCCAAGGGCAAGGGCATGGATTCCTGCCATCCCTGCTGAACCGGAGAATATTCTTGAGATGCTGCAGGCCTGGAATCCGTCTCTCCCGACGCGGGACTGGAGTGTCAATCTGGTCGAGGGTGAGGTTGGGCCTCATAGACAGGTGGTTTTAACTTTGAATAAGGAGGCACACGAGCCCCTTAAACGGTGCAACGGACGAGTGCATTATGGAATGGGTCAGATCGTGATCCACGTATACCGTGGCGATGCACAACGCGCTGCCATTCCGGCCGCTTCGAAGGACTCGGAAATCGAAGGACCAGAAGAGGAGGCAGGGGTGTCAGACGCGGAATGTATGGTATCCGCCACGTCAAATTGCGAGGAAGCCGTGAACGACTCGGCGATGGAAGATAGCCTAACGGACGCGGAAGACCTCGACCGCACGGTGGTGGAGGGCAATCCGGTGCACACTAACGTTGATGCCGCTTCAGACAGTAGAGATTCCGCCACGCCAAATCGTGCAGATAAATTGTCGTTGAGAGATAGGCCCCGGGACGGGGTAGACCTCCACGACGGTACGACGGTGGTAGGGAAGTCGGAGCGCTCTCATGTTGGTGGTGCTTCAGATTAACCTGCACAAATCTAAAGCAGCCTCAGCTGCCCTAAGCAGTCGTCTTTATAAAGGCGACGCAGACGTGGTCCTTATCCAAGAACCCGGGGTTAATAGCTCAAGGATCTGTGGATTGGGGGCTAAGGGGTACAAGCTCATCCGAGATAATGAGGAGGGCAAGGTCAGAACCTGTATCTTGGTCAAGTCTGAGCTGAACACCTTTCTCTTACCCAACTATTCAAATGGTGACGTTACAGCTGCCAGCTTAACGGTCGGCAGCACCAGCCTGACGATGGCGTCGGTCTACATGCCCTATGACGCCGAAGAACCTCCTCCACAAAAGGAGGTGAAAGATCTGGTGGAAAATTTCTGCACGGGTCATCTTATTATTGGAGCTGACGCTAATGCTCATCACGTCCAGTGGGGAAGCTCCGATATTAACGCTAGGGGCGAGTCTCTGTTTGACTACCTACTAACAACTAACCTGGTGGTTTGTAACGTGGGTAACGAGCCTACTTTTATCACTAAAGCCCGTAGGGAGGTCATAGACCTCACTATTTGTAGCGAAGGCGCTTATGAGTGGGTTAGGAAATGGCGTGTTCTTGAGGAGCATTCATTTTCCGACCACCGGTACATAGAAATTGCCTTAGATTTTTCTGTTGAGCAGCCAGTTATGAAACGCAATCCACGCAACACTAATTGGCAGCTACATAATCAAATATTAGTTAGGGACCTACCAGTGTTACCCCCACAAGCTCCATCATCAGTAGGAGAACTGGATGATCTGGTTGCGACCTTTACAACGGCGCTCTCAAATGCCCTAGAGCAGGCTTGTCCAGTGCCGAAACCACGCGGTAAACATAGACCACACTGGTGGTCCTACGACCTGGATTCGCTCCGCAAGTCCTGCAGGAACCAATTTAATAGGGCCAAGAGCCTCGGTACGGAGCCTGATTGGCTCGAATATAAAGTTAAACTGAAGGCCTATAAAAGGGCCCTAAGGCAGGCGAAGAGAACTTCGTGGAGAGATTTCTGCACCGGGGTCGAAAAGGTCGATGATACGGCGAGACTTAGACGAGTGCTCTCAAAAACTCAAACAGCCATTAGCTATTTGCGGAAGCCTGACGGATCGTGGACTAGCACGGAAGGGGAAACCCTGGAGCTGCTATTGAATACGCACTTTCCGGGGAACTTGCATGAAGCACCTTTAGCATCTGCAACAAATATGGCAGTGAATATACCCATCACGGAGGAAAGGGTAAGGTGGGCGATCAAAAGCTTTGAGCCGTTCAAGGCTGCTGAGCCAGACGGGATTTTCCCCGCACAACTCATAAACACGTTGGAAACATCGGCTAAATGGCTGGTATTTCTCTTTTCAGCCTACCTGGCTCTCAACTACATTCCGCACTCCTGGAGAAGCGCCAAGGTAGTCTTTATTCCTAAGGCTGGGAAGGCCTCACACTATGAGCCTAAGGACTACAGACCGATCAGTCTCTCGTCCTTTGCACTCAACACCTTCGAGAGGATAATTAGCGATTATCTCTCCTCTACTATTGATAGCAACCTTATCTCTAGCTATCAACATGCATACACCAAAGGTAAATCAACGGAAACTGCGCTTCACAGCCTTGTCTCTGTTATTGAAAAATCGTTGTATGAAAAAGATTACTGTCTCGTGGCCTTCCTAGACATTGAAGGTGCCTTCAACAATATAAGCCCGGAGGCTATTAACACCGCTCTAACTAATCTGGGCATAAGCAGGTCTCTTATTGGACTAATTGATAAGCTACTAAAGGGAAGGAAAATAGTTTCTAAACTGGGCACAGTTGATTTCTCACGCTATGTCACAAGAGGAACGCCTCAGGGTGGTGTTCTCTCTCCGCTTTTATGGAACCTCACTGTAAACTCGTTGCTACGAGACACAAGCTGGGGGGCGGGAGGATAGTTGCATATGCAGACGATTTAGCTATTGCATACAGGGGCAAATTCCCACAAACCCTGTGTGACTTGATGCAAGTAGCACTGCGAGCAGTTTCCTCGTGGTCATCTCGCTGAGGACTTAATATCAACCCGGGAAAAGTGGAGCTTGTCCTTTATACTAACCGGTACAAAATACCAACGCTAAGCCTACCAGAACTAAATGGCGTGCGCCTGAACTTGGCTGAAAAAGCCAAATTCCTAGGCATAGTTCTGGATAGAAAGCTTAACTGAAAGGAGAATGTCATCCAGCGCCAGAGGAAAGCGTGCATTGCACTTTACACCTGTAAAAGAGCCATTGGCAAAAAATGGGGGCTCAGTCCCAAAATCTGCAGATGGATTTACACTGCGATAATCCGGCCAATTATGCTGTATGGAGTCGTGGTATGGTGGCCTGCGCTGAGCAAGGCAGCCAACCTAAACCTGTTAGGTAAAGTCCACAGATCTAGCATGATCTGTATAAGCGGCGCGTTGAGAACAACGCCCAACGAAGCTCTCCAGGCCATTCTTGGCATTTTGCCACTCGATCTGGAAGGGTACCGGGCAGCGGCAGCATCGGCTCTGCGTCTAAGGGAAACTTCCGGCTGGGGCGCAGGCACTACTGGACACTCCGGTATTCTGGATTCTTAGAGCTTTCTCCCTCCGAGCACGGACCGTTGTGCAACCACAACAGTCGGAGATAGCTGGTTCAGAATAAACATTCCCAGCAGGGAAGACTAGGAGAGGACGGATCGGTGTCCTGCTACTAATGGCGGCATTTCCATATACACCGACGGTTCGAAGTTGGACGGCAGAGTTGTAGGAGGGATTTATTCCAAGGATCTGGACCTTGAGCTTTCCTTCAGACTGCCTGATCATTGCAGCGTCTTCCAGGCTGAGGTCTCAGCAATCATGGACGCCGCGGCTTGGATAGGGCAACACGCTATCGGACAGAATATCGTTATTTTCAGCGATAGCCAAGCGGCAGTCAAATCCCTTGGCTCTTACTTGTTCAACTCTGAACTGACGCTCAGCTGTCGTCGATCTCTTCAGGAGATGGCCCAACAGAACCGCGTGAGCCTCACATGGGTCCCGGGACACAGGGACATTGAGGGAAACTGTAGGGCAGACGAACTTGCTAGGCAGGGCACGACCAAGCAGGTTCTTCAGGATAAAGAATGCTTAGGTATGCCCTTTGCCACATGCAAGCTAATGCTGAAGGAGCATACACTCCGACAAGCCAATGAAAGATGGCTTTTATCGCCAGGGTGCCGAGTATCCAAACAATCCTGGCCAAAATGGGATATTAAAAGATCTAAATATATTTACACCCTAAGAAGAAGGGATATATCTATATTAATAGGGGTTTTTAACCGGGCACTGCCTTATTGGAAGGCACGCAGCAAGGCTGGGTGTACCCTATCGACGATGCTGTAGGAGTTGCAAAGATGATGAGGAGGAGGAAACGGTGGAGCATCTCATCTGCAACTGCCCGGCTTTAAGCGGCGCGAGAAGGCGCTTTTTCGGAGTTCCCTTCCTGGATAGCCTACGCCAGGTAGCGGAGCTGGACATAAAGGACTTGATGGCTTTCATCAAGTCATCTAAATGGTTCGAGGAGGTGTAACGGTGTCGGTTTTAGGAGTGTCAGCCCCGGGATTCTGCTATGTGGAGAGTCCCAATAGCACTGGGATTTTCCATATGGCTGGGTCCCGGGACTGACTTTCCTAGTGTTGATGGTATCACAACGGGCCTTTTAATACTGGCCTAGGTGTGCCTTTGCGGCAGCCACTTCAACCTACCTATTTGGAGATAGTGTTCCACGACACATGTGTAAAGACCTGCCTTTCAAAAACAGCCAAAGTTGGACAAACTCGCTTAAACATGTGAAAGTGCAGTAAGAATTATAAAAATTCTTCAGTTTTGAGGTGTCTGGCTGAAGTTTTTTGCATGGGGCGAAGTCAAAAAGTACCTGATACCACCTAAGGGTAGTCTTCTATGACACATGTGAAATTATCTGCCATTTAAAAGCAGCCAAAGTTAGACCAACGCGGTTAAACATGTGAATTCGCAGCAAGAATTATGAAATTTCTTCAGCTTTGAGGTGTCTGGCTGAAGTTTTTGTCATGGGGCGAAGTCTAAAAGTGCCTGATATTAGTTAATAGTAGTGTTATGCGATACATGTGTAACGATCCGCCAGTTAATATCAGGCAAAGTTGGGTAAGCCTATTTGACCATGTGAAAGCACATTAAAAATGATGAAAAGTCCCCGTGCTTTGGGTTGTCTGGCTTAAGTTTTTTTCATGGAATGAAGTCCGGAAATGCCTGATACTGTTGAAGGGTAGTGTTTACGCGGCATAGGGACCCACACATTCAAATCAAACCAAACCAATTCCATTCATTTCCATATAGTTATTAGTTTTCCTTTGTAAATATTCGCATTACTTAAGTATTTATTAATTATTTATTCAGTATAACTTAAACCCATCAGTCATGATTTATAAAATAATATTTGATGATTATCATTGGTTTGGACGTGTGGTACCACCTACCGCATAAACCCACCAAGTCTAATTCGCCGTAATCAAAAGGTGGCGATCTGGCAGGGCCGCCACCTGTCAAACCGGCTGTTTACCTTTTTTGCTTTTTTGCTAAAGATTTCACCCTTCGTTTTAACAGCAAATTGCAAATCAAACAATTTTTAATTTACAAGTGCAGTTTTTATAAAATTATCAAACCCGTGTCAAAGTCGAGTTGTATTCAGTGAATTATATTAAATAAAACCCTGTGAACTTTCAATTAGAGTTTTATTTGGATAAAGAGTCACCTCCCCTCCGTGTTACCAACCAAAAGTATTTTGGAGCCCTTTCTATCGAGCACGGAGAATTCCTCAACTACGGATCCCCTTTTGGTTCGCATCGAAGACAGCCATTGCAGTTGGATTGACACGTGAGTCCGTGAAGTATACCTCCCTGATTTAGCTAGGTAGTGTTATACGACACATGTGTAAAGATCCGCCGTTTAAACGTGGCCAAAGTTGGAGAAACCTGCTGAAACAAGTGAAATCTCTGTAAAAATGAGTGAAAATCCCGAGCTTTGAGGTGTCTGGCTGAAGTTTTTGCCATGGGGCGAAGTCTAGAAATGACTGAAACTACTTAAGGCTAGTATCCTATGAAACATCTGAAAAGATCCGTCGTTTAGAAGTTGTAAAAGTGGGACAAACAAGAGAAAGCAAATTAATAGGAAAATAAAAGTTCCCGAACTTTGAGGTGTCTGGCTGAAGTTTTTGCCATGGGATGATGTCTGGAAATGCTTGATTCTACTTAAGGATAGCATTCTACGACACATGTGTGAAGATCTGCTATTTAAAAGTAGTCAAAGTTTGTCAAATCCACTTAAACATGTGAAAGCGCAGTAAAAATTAGTGAAATTTCCCGATTTTTGAGGTGTCTGGCTGAAGTTTTTGCCATGGGACGAGGTCTAAAAATTACTGAAACTACTTAAGGGTAGTGTCCTACGACACATGTGAAAAGATCTATCATTTAAAATTAGTAAAAGTGGCACAAACAAGAGAAAGCAAATTAATAGGAAAATAAAAGTTCTCTAACTTTCAGGTGTCTGGCTGAAGTTTCTTCCATGGGATGATGTCTAGAAATGCTTGATTCTACTTAAGGGTCTAACAACACTTGATACTGACGTGGGGTGGTAATCTACGTCAAATATGTGAAAATCATCCATTATAAAATAAGTGAAGTTAGGGTCATTTTTTGGCGACTTTGACCACCGATTCCTAGGCCCTTGTCATAGGTACAGCTTTAAAATTTTCACATTCTTTCTAGATTCGGGGAGGACTATCGATCGGTATTGGTTTCATCCATTATAAAATAAGTGACGCTTTTAGGCTCTGGGATCTTGGTCTAAAATGTATTATACATGGCGTGGTTTTAAAACTTTTTAGTGGGGGTAAATTACAAATTCTGGTTAGGTCAAACAAAGTTTGAGGGTTTTCTCGCTTTTTTCTTTAACCATAACTTAGCAATATTTAAAAGACACTTTATATGGATTTTTCTTTTGATTTAAAGAAAAAAATGTATATTGATTTTTAAAAAAATTCTATTCTATTTGGTCTAGACTTGTTTGGGGCTCGGGTTGCAAATCTGCCCTTTTAAAAGTTAATACATATATGAAGACATGCATGGATGAAGGGGGTATCTCGCATTTTGAGTGAAACGAGAAAATCGACTTTAAAGTTTTGCTTAAACATTTGAGGTTTTTTCGAATCTTTATGGAAAACTGACAAAAAAATTATGCAAAGCCATAAAAGACATTGCATAATATGCAATAAAAAGCATAAGTTTATATTTAGTGTTTTATATGAAAAAATAGAAACATGCCCCCTTCTTCCACAAATAATATTGAAAAGTTGTGTACATACCCCCTTCATCCATGAATTATCTTCTACAATTTTGACGATAGGCAGATTCTGATAAGACAGAAATATAGATCTGCATAAACACTATTCCGCAATGCCAAAAACAGAAATTGAGTGAGAATGCGACATACCTCCTTCATCCATGCATGTCTTCATATACATATGAAAAGAAATTATTTGTTGTCTTCAGTAAAATTTAAGATTTCCGATTATCACTTGGTTTAGTTAAAAATTTAAGTATCCATAAAATATGTTTTCGATTTTTATACTTTAAATAAGGAATTTATCAGCAACTCTATCTCAATCGATAGAAATCGTGAAATTTATCGAAATAATCTACAGAAATTGAATAAACAGACAACTATGTTTGAAAAAAATTCGCAAATTGCAGCTTACATCTTCAAAAATTAGAGCAGTCAGACTTATATTTATGGTAATTTTTTGAAATATTTACCAAAAAAAAAAGAAATTGTATAAGCGGTTATAGCATTTCTATAATGGGTGGTATGTATGTATATTTATGATCTAAAATTATTATTTCACATGGCTTTCCGTAAACTAAAAATATTCGCACCAAATTTTTTTTTCTCGAAAATAGAGATCACAAACATAAAAATATTGTTTATAAAAATTTTAAAAAGTCAAGATTAGAAATATATAAAAAATATAAACAATTTTCAATGACAAAAAAGAAAAAAAAATTTGGCCGATAGCTGTAACTGTACTTGAACCATCAACCGCTCGACCACTACCCCCCGACGCTTCCCACTGGGCTATCGCTTTATTTACAAATTGATTGTCAGATAACCAATTCAAGTTGCATGAGAAATTTTCATTCGCTTATTACAGATAAATGAAGCAGTATTGGTTATATATTAGATAATTGTGCACTGCTTTAGAGGTATGCCAACAAATCCATATGCATTTCATAAATATTTATGCATATTTAGTATGGGTTTAAGCTTGGCAATTATTTATATGTAAAATTTGTTAGCCTATTAATATAATAGATAATGGACCGAAGTACTCAATGAGCGAGGGAATGAAAATAATTTCTCTCTCATAATAGGACGTGTTTAATGAGGGAGAGAATGAAGATAAATAGTGGCAAGGCAAATTAAACAAGGTAGAATTGACAACTGAAATATTTTGTTTTTGTAGGAGTTTTTCCTTCAAAAAATGTAAACAAGCGTATTAACCCTTCGTCACCCAAGCATAGTTTTTGTGTCCCATACAATTGTTTTATTAAAAAATTAGATAGCATTTGCTCATGCCAAAAAATTATCAATACCGCGAAATATGCTAGCCTAAATAGTAACGGAGTAACTTTGGCCCCTTTGGAATCTACCTCTTTTCGGACCTTTGCGTTATAAAAATGGCGAGTATTGAATATTTGCCGATTTCCGCCGATGGCACCACAAGAAGGTTGTCGCCAAAGTGTCGCAGAAACTGGTGGATTTTAACGGGTGGTAATTCAACTTTTTTAAAAACAAGTACAAACTTGTTTGGAACCGGTTCTGGACTTTGAAAGGGTTTCGTTTTTTTTTTATTAAAATATCGATTATGATTTAGTTTTCGGTTTCGAGAAATTAATCGGCTTCGCTGTTGCTGTTGTAAGAGGGACGTGAGGGACCAAACAGAGTTGTACGGTCTATGCGTCTATCTCTCACAGCTGCCGAACCACCTTATGCTACTATTCCCATTGCCGATTTCATCAACCCCGTGACCGTGGTTGAAATGTCGCCTCTTGGGACAGTCATTCCACTACGGGCATTATCTAAACCCCTAACCCACAGGGGTCATGATCGATTTTAATCGCTTACAGTTTCGTTTTCGGTGTAAGATCCAATTGAAAAAAGATTATACCATTCATCTTAGCTAAAATGTGCCAGAGTCTAGCTAATCTGAACTCTAAACTCTACTTAAACGTGCAAGGAACTGAGGCAAGTGGTATTGTATTTATATGAAACAATTTGCTATTTCTTCACACTATTGAAAAAATTTAAAAATCTTAAGCAGAACGGGTTAATATTTTTTTTCATTTGACGGGAAAACTCCTACAGAAAAGAGAGAACTGTCAAGTTCACTATTACTTTGTTTAATATACTTTGAATAGTGGTTTCCTTTGAAGTTCAGCCAACTTCGAAATATGAGTTTGACGCTATTACTCTAACTCTCAAAGAGCGAGAGAATCAAAATATTTCTATTGCTGGTATTTTAGAAAAAAGAAACG
The DNA here is from genome assembly GCA_964058755.1 of Campiglossa producta. Classification (NCBI taxonomy): domain Eukaryota; kingdom Metazoa; phylum Arthropoda; class Insecta; order Diptera; family Tephritidae; genus Campiglossa; species Campiglossa producta. The sequence continues at coordinate 64,467,441 of CAXKVI010000001.1, forward strand.
TGAGGCCGAAAGGCGTGAGTGTGAGGAGCTTGAGATGCTGGCTGACAGGAATGATGCCCGAAAATTCTATGAAAAGATCCGGCGGATGACGGAAGGTTTTAAGACCGGGGCAAGTTCCTGTAAGGACAATAATGGCGACCTGGTAACCGACGTACAGAGTGTACTTAAATTATGGAGGGAGCACTTCTCCTCACTGCTAAATTGCGAGGGAGACGTCGAACCCGATACCCCAATCCCTGACGATGGAAAAGTCGTCCCACCACCTGACTATGATGAAGTGAGGATAGCTATATCCCGGCTGAAAAACAACAAAGCGCCTGGAAAAGACGGACTGCCCGCCGAGCTGTTCAAACACGGAGGCGAAGAGCTGCTAAAAAGCATGCATCAGCTCTTATGCAGAATATGGTCAGACGAGTGCATGCCTCCAGATTGGAATTTAAGTGTGCTCTGCCCAATCCACAAGAAAGGCGATCCCGCTAACCGCACCAACTACCGCGGAATCAGCCTTCTTAATATCGCGTATAAGGTTCTTTCTAGCGTATTGTGTGAAAGACTGAAGCCCATCGTAGACAAGCTGATTGGACCTTATCAGTGTGGCTTTAGACCTGGTAAGTCTACCATCGACCAGATTTTCACGATACGCCAAATCCTGGAGAAGACCCATGATAAAAGAATCGACACACACCATCTCTTTGTCGATTTCAAAGCCGCTTTTGACAGCGCAAAAAGGAGTTGCCTGTATGCCGCCATGTCTGAATTTGACTTCCCTGCAAAGCTTATACGGCTTTGCCAAATGACGTTGAGCAATACTAACAGCTCCGTCAGAGTCGGGAAGGACCTCTCTGAGCCATTTGAAACCAAACGAGGCTTCAGACAGGGCGACTCCCTTTCGTGCGATTTCTTCAACCTGATGCTGGAGAAGATAATTCGAGCAGCAGAGCTAAACCGCAATGGTACAATCTTTTACAAGAGCGTGCAATTGCTGGCGTATGCCGATGATATTGATATCATTGGCCTTAACAACCGCGCCGTAAGCGCTGCCTTCTCTGGACTGGATAAAGAAGCGAAAAAAGTGGGTCTTGCGGTCAACGAGGACAAGACGAAGTATTTGCTGTCATCAAAGAAAGAATCGGCGCACCTGCGCCTTGGCAGCCACGTCACTGTTGATAGTTACAAATTTGAAACTGTGAGGGACTTCGTCTATTTGGGAACCAGCATTAACACCGAAAATAATATCAGTCTAGAAATCCAACGGAGAATCACTCTTGCGAACAAGTGCTACTTTGGACTGAGTAGGCAATTGAGAAGTAAAGTCCTCTCTCGAAGAACAAAGATCGCGCTCTATAAGTCTCTCATCATACCTGTCCTGATTTATGGCTCAGATTCATGGACAATGTCAAGAGAAGATGAGATGGCCCTTGGAGTATTTGAGAGAAAAGTTCTCCGGAAGATTTATGGTCCTTCCCGTGATGCCGACGGCGAGTATCGAAGGAGATTTAACGATGAGCTGTACGAGCTTTACGCAGATCTGACCATAGTCCAGCGAATTAAAGCCCAAAGGCTCCGCTGGCTGGGTCACGTCATGCGAATGGACAAAGAAGCTCCAGCCCAGAAGGTTTTCCAATCGTCACCCGAATTCGGCAGCAGAGGAAGGGGGAGGCCTCGACTGAGATGGAAACAACAGGTGGAGGATGACTTGAACTCCCTTGGGGTTTCCAATTGGCGTCAGTTATCGCTAAAAAGGAATGACTGGCGTGCTTTGATAGGCGACGGCCAAAATCGCTTAGGCGGTTAAGCGCCAATAAATGAATGATGATGGTATTTTACACACATATACAAATTTCTCAAAATAAGCTTGGTACTCCAACAACAGGAGCCATATTGAATTATTATTTTATTTTTTTGAAACATTTTTTTTGTTTGGTGGTACGCAAGCCAACTTTGATTGCGACATATTTTTTTCAAATTAAAAGTTTGACCATGGTTGCCGTATTTCACATTTTAATAATGGTGTTATGAAAACATAAAACTTTGTAGAATTTCATTTTAAACAAATCTATACATCGGAATTTTTCCTTGAATACATTTTTTTAATATGGAATTCTACAATTAAGTGAAGCTTTATTGGGCTTTTGAATCTCTATTTAGATATATACATACATATTAGAGTTTTATGGAAAAATATAATTTTGATTACGTTTTCCCAAAAAATTGTATAGTTAAATTACATTTTATTATAAATATATGTAATTGAAAATTTAAGATTTTCAGGATTTTATGGCACAACAATATAACATTTTTAGTTTTTCTTTTGTTTATTAATACTTTGGAATATATGGCGACCATAGTTATCTCATTTTTATTATAGAATTCTACGAAAAAGATGTTTGATTTTTATTTTTTTAAAAAAGCAAAATTTCATATTATATAAAATTGACGGTAATGGGTGTATCTATTTCAATCTCTTTTTTTTCCCTTGATGAATTTCAATACAGAAAGTTAAAACATTGATTGCTTCTTTCCTAAAAATTTTATTTTTAAACTAAACTTACTAAAGCGTGCGAGATATGAGAAAAACAATTGTCACTTTTTTTTAATCCTTTGGTACATAACAACACATATTGGGGCAACTCTCATGCGGAAACAAATTGGCTATTCGCGCCGACGCCATCTATTTGGAGTGTAACATTTCAATATACATATATGAGTTCAACGCCGAATCGACTGTTTGAACTCAATGAGCGAGAGAATTGGAGTGTTTACGCATGTATGTATATGAAGACATGCATGGATGAAGGGGGTATGTCGTATTTTGAGTGAAACGAGAAAATCGGCTTTAAAGTTTTGCTTAAACATTTGAGGTTTTTTCGAGTCTTTATGGAAAACTGACAAAAAAATTATGCAAAGCCATAAAAGACGTTGCATAATATGCAATAAAAAGCATAAGTTTATATTTAGTGTTTTATATGAAAAAATCGGAACATACCCCCTTCTTCCACAATTCATATTGAAAAGTTGTGTACATACCCCCTTCATCCATTAATTTTATTCTACAATTTTCACGATAGGCAGATTCTGATAAGACAGAAATATAGATCGGCATAAACACTATTCACCAATGCCAAAAATAGAAATTGAGTGAGAATGCGACATACCCCCTTCATCCATGCATGTCTTCATATGTGTATGCAAATAGATATGAGTATGAAATTGGTTTGACGTTTATTTTGAAGGGGTTGAAATTTGTAAATATGAGTTCGTGTAATATTAAAGAATATTAATGAGCGAGAGAACGAAAATAGTTACACATTCATTTTAGAGAAGTGGTTTTAAAGCTTTTTAGTGGGGGTAAATTACAAATTCTAGTTAGGTCAAAAAAAGTTTGAGGGTTTTCTAGCTTTTTTCTTTAACCATAACTTAGCAATATTTAAAAGACACTTTATATGGATTTTTCTTTTGATTTAAAGAAAAACAAGTAAGGAAGTCTAAGTTCGGGTAAGCCGAACATTAAATACCCAGTGTATGGAAACAATAGTAGTACCTATAAGTTATATATTTTCTATATATATTATAATTTGGGAAAAACAAACTCAATAAATTCATTAGTTAGTTTATAAAATTAATATTTATTTATGCTACGGTATAACATATATGTACATTGTTCGTGTGCCCTCAAAATATTACTTATAGTTGAATACATTTCTTACTTCTAATATACTTACGCCCAATTTGTGACAAAGTTTTAAATTGAAAAAAAAAAAAAATACGTTTGGGCCAGTTTTTCGAAATTCAAATTATTTTCAAAGTTATATCTATCACCACTTTTCGAAATTCCTTACTTTTTGATGTAAATAACTTCCGCTCCCTTAAAGTGCCAAAAAAATTTTTTTTTGCTAATAGTTACTAATGCAATGCCCAACAACATCATACAAAAGCGCCATCTCGCCATGATGGAGAAGTTAAAAATTGCGAAAAATTGGAAATGTCCTTTTGTAGAGGATACCATCTTTTATATATATTTAAAAAATTAGCAAAATCGGTTTGACCAATCGTGAGAAAACCTTAAAAATGTGAGGAATTTCGAAAACTGTTGATAGATATAACTTTCAAAATAATTCGAATTTTGAAAAATTGTATACGTATTTTTGTTTAATCGTTCTGAGCCATACTACCCACTTTCAATAAAATACATGGCCGTCGAAAAAATTATAGGTGGCTCACTTAACAAAATTAACTCATCTTTTAAGACTCGTTAATAGTAGACAATTCCTTACAAATTTAACTACCAAATGAAGATAAATAGTGGTTTCCTTTGAAGTTCAGCCAACTTCGAAATATGAGTTTGACGCTATTACTCTAACTCTCAAAGAGCGAGAGAATCAAAATATTTCCTTTGCTGGTATTTTACACACATATACAAATTTCTCAAAATAAGCTTGGTACTCCAACAACAGGAGCCATATTGAATTATTATTTTATTTTTTTGAAACATTTTTTTTGTTTGGTGGTACGCAAGTCAACTTTGATTGCGACATATTTTTTTCAAATTAAAAGTTTGACCATGGTTGCCCTATTTCACATTTTAATAATGGTGTTATGAAAACATAAAACTTTGTAGAATTTCATTTTAAACAAATCTATACATCGGAATTTTTCCTTGAATAAATTTTTTTAATATGGAATTCTGCAATTAAGTGAAGCTTTATTGGGCTTTTGAATCTCTATTTAGATATATACATACATATTAGAGTTTTATGGAAAAATATAATTTTGATTACGTTTTCCCAAAAAATTGTATAGTTAAATTACATTTTATTATAAATATATGTAATTGAAAATTTAAGATTTTCAGGATTTTATGGCACAACAATATAACATTTTTAGTTTTTCATTTGTTTATTAATACTTTGGAATATATGGCGACCATAGTTATTTCATTTTTATTATAGAATTCTACGAAAAAGATGTTTGATTTTTATTTTTTTAAAAAAGCAAAATTTCATATTATATAAAATTGACGGCAATGGGTGTATCTATTTCAATCTCATTTTTTTCCCTTAATGAATTTCAATACAGAAAGTTAAAACATTGATTGCTTCTTTCCTAAAAATTTTATTTTTAAACTAAACTTACTAAAGCGTGCGAGATATGAGAAAAACAATTGTCACTTTTTTTTAATCCTTTGGTACATAACAACACATATTGGGGCAACTCTCATGCGGAAACAAATTGGCTATTCGCGCCGACGCCATCTATTTGGAGTGTAACATTTCAATATACATATGAAGACATGCATGGATGAAGGGGGTATGTCGCATTTTGAGTGAAACGAGAAAATCGACTTTAAAGTTTTGCTTAAACATTTGAGGTTTTTTCGAATCTTTATGGAAAACTGACAAAAAAATTATGCAAAGCCATAAATGACATTGCATAATATGCAATAAAAAGCATAAGTTTATATTTAGTGTTTTATATGAAAAAATAGAAACATACCCCCTTCTTCCACAAATAATATTGAAAAGTTGTGTACATACCCCCTTCATCCATGAATTATCTTCTACAATTTTGACGATAGGCAGATTCTGATAAGACAGAAATATAGATCTGCATAAACACTGTTCACCAATGCCAAAAACAGAAATTGAGTGAGAATGCGACATACCTCCTTCATCCATGCATGTCTTCATATATGAGTTCAACGCCGAATCGACTGTTTGAACTCAATGAGCGAGAGAATTGGAGTGTTTACGCATGTATGTATATGAAGACATGCATGGATGAAGGGGGTATGTCGTATTTTGAGTGAAACGAGAAATTCGGCTTTAAAGTTTTGCTTAAACATTTGAGGTTTTTTCGAGTCTTTATGGAAAACTGACAAAAAAATTATGCAAAGCCATAAAAGACGTTGCATAATATGCAATAAAAAGCATAAGTTTATATTTAGTGTTTTATATGAAGAAATCGGAACATACCCCCTTCTTCCACAATTCATATTGAAAAGTTGTGTACATACCCCCTTCATCCATTAATTATATTCTACAATTTTCACGATAGGCAGACTCTGATAAGACAGAAATATAGATCGGCATAAACACTATTCACCAATGCCAAAAATAGAAATTGAGTGAGAATGCGACATACCCCCTTCATCCATGCATGTCTTCATATGTGTATGCAAATAGATATGAGTATGAAATTGGTTTGACGTTTATTTTGAAGGGGTTGAAATTTGGAAATATGAGTTCGTGTAATATTAAAGAATATTAATGAGCGAGAGAACGAAAATAGTTATTTCACATTCACTTTAGAGAAGTATATTTTAAAAAAATGTATTATACATGGCGTGGTTTTAAAGCTTTTTAGTGGGGGTAAATTACAAATTCTAGTTAGGTCAAAAAAAGTTTGAGGGTTTTCTAGCTTTTTTCTTTAACCATAACTTCGCAATATTTAAAAGACACTTTATATGGATTTTTCTTTTGATTTAAAGAAAAACAAGTAAGGAAGTCTAAGTTCGGGTAAGCCGAACATTAAATACCCAGTGTATGGAAACAATAGTAGTACCTATAAGCAGTGGCGTGCCTACGTGTTTCAATCAAGGCAAGCCCCAGTCCTTATAACCCCAACAAAAGCAAATACTGCTGCCAAAGAACATTTCAGACGAAGAAGAAGAGTTCAGGATAGAAATTTATCGACTTTTGCACACGGGGAAAAACTTAAACATTTAGGTTTCTTCAATAGGCAAGTTATTGTTTTGCAGATTTTTTAAGCTTTTCCAATCCAAGGGAAAAGGTTTACTTGCACTATTTCCCATTTACATACATCGCAGAAGCCAAGGCTCACTTGCACAACGAAAATTTATATTTTTAACTCAGAGTTAATGTCAAATTAACTCTGAGCTAAAAAGATAACTCGGCGTCGTGCAAGTGGACCTAAGAAACCTAAAAAATATTTTTTATATTTTATAATGCCTAGCAAAAAAAAAAAAATATTACAGCAATCACCACTGTTGAATTCTTTTTTTCTACTTTAAAATATGCGCCAATAATTTTTGAGTAGAGCTCTTTGCACATTAACATTGTTGATATGTATATACATATCCAGTTTGGCTTTAAAGCTTATAGTAACAACAGCACGAAGCTGGCTTCGTAGTTGCATACAAAATTTCTTCTAAATTCAAACAAAATGTAGCTTCAACAAGTAAGGAAGTCTAAGTTCGGGTGAAACCGAACATTACATACCCAGCTGTGCACATAAAGTGGGCGTGATCGTTCACCGATTTTTCTTATTTTCTGTGGTAGTACTCTACATAAACATAACATGCCTGGTACCTAGTTTCGTAAATCTATCTCACACCGTTCTGAAGTTGTTAGCAGTCGAATTTAAAAATTGCTTGACTCATAAGTGGGCGGTGCCACGCCCACTTTCCAAAATTATGTAAAGAATATGAAAGTTGATGTATGTACCAAATTATATTATTATAGCGAAATCAGTTAATTAGATATGGACTTTTCAATATTTCCACCTCCTTTCAATATAACTTTTATGAAAAAGTAGGCGTGGTCGCGAAGCGATTTCGTTTATTTTCTATAGCTGAATTTACCACAACAATAGTATGTCCTCTACGAAATTTCGTTATACTAGCATAAACTGTTCTGAAGTTATTAAGAGTCAAAATTTTAAAATTTCTTCAAAGATACGTGGGCGGTACCACGCCCCCTTTTCAAAAATTTTTATAAAATCGGCCTTAGAACATCTAAATCAATACATATTGCAAATTTTATCATTGTAGCTGCTTCTAATATTGAATTAACCCATTTTATACGTTTTTCGAAATTTTCGATATCGAAAAAGGGGCGTGGTTAATAGCAATCTATTCTGAACCCAAATAAGTACGCATGCCAAATTTGGTGAAGATATCTCATTATTTGCTCAAGTTATCGTGTTAACGGACAGACGGACGGACGGACGGACGGACGGACGGACATGGCTCAATCAAATTTTTTTTCGATCCTGATCATATTGATATATGGAAGTCTATATCTATCTCGATTCCTTTATACCTGTACAACCAACCGTTATCCTAACAAAGTTATAATACCCTGTGTACAAGTACAGCTGGGTATAAAAAGACATTTTAGTAAGGGATATGAAAGCCAGGTAAAAGCCAATAAGTAAAAGCGAGATGGCAATCATCGCCTAGGCGGTTAAAGGCTATTTTAAGTTAGCAAGTAAGAGATGCCATCATATGCGCTGAAAAAATTTTATGTTAATTGTTTTGCTATCAGCCGACAGATGGCAGGAAGAGCTTTATTTATATGTTTATGCTATTGGCAGTTAGTGAAACCAAATGTAAACGTTAAAGAAATTGTTACGATACATTTTTGAAACATATAGTAGCTCATAGAGGATTAGCTAGGCAAGCCGGGCTTTTCGGCTTATATGGAAGGCACGCCACTGCCTATAGGTTATATATTTTCTATATATATTATAATTTGGGAAAAACAAACTCAATAAATTCATTAGTTAGTTTATAAAATTAATATTTATTTATGCACTCAGAAAAAAGTTTCCTTACCGCAAGGAAAAAATGCCTTATTTTAAGGAAAAATTTCCCTCATTTGGCTCCAAAGAAATGGCATCCTTAGCATAAGTAAAATATTTTCCCCAGTTTAAGGAAACCGTTTTTCCTTACTTTAAGTACTTATTTCTTTGTTCTAAGGAAAATTTTACTTGTAAGCAGGAAATCTTCTACTTGTATTAAGTAATTATTTTACTTGTCAGCAGGAAATCTCTTACTTATATTGAGGAAATTCATATGGCAATTTTACTTATATTGAGGAAACTTAAATTTCCTAGGCCTTGGGAGATCTAATTTAGGATTTTTCAAAAATAAAACGCAAATTTTCAATATTTAAATTTTTATTGGTTCATATGTAGTTCATTTGTACTTTAATTGTATGTTAATATATTGTTATTTATAAAATAATAGGTACTAATAATATAAAGATTGAATTTTAAATTCTTTTTTAGTCAATTTGTATTCAGCGTTTTAGTTACTATCAATTAATAAATAGTTATTTTTATAAATAAATTAATAAAGTAGGTAGGTTCATACCGCTACCTTCATTTACAAAGGCCCTATGTGACACATTTTCCGAAAATGCCTTTGCACATATTTTAAGGTATTCCTAGCAATAGTTACGGATATAATTGCGTTCAATGTACAAAAATTATTTTTTGTTTATGTCTGATAGGGCCTTTGTGAATAAGGTAACGATATGTATGTATGTACGTATATGTTTTTCAAAAAAATTGTTTAGGTTTAATTAATATCATATTGTTAACAATATGCATATGAACGGGCGGATAGGTGATATCTTTTATGTTGAAAAATTCAATTTCTGAATTTTGCTTTTTTATGTGATATGATAAAAAATGCTTTTTATACATTACAGTTTCCAGTTTTTCACACAAAATATAAATTTGATTGTTTGCTACAACTAGTTCTTTAATAACAAAAGCTTTAAATAATGGTTTATAAAAATAAATCACAAATTCAGACTTATACAAAGTTCCATAGTAATTAATACTTTCGTAACATCTACACTGATCGATTATTTGAACATCAATTTTTGTTTTAATTATAGGATAATATAGAGAAGATTGAATTTTAGATTCTTTGCTTGTCAACTTGTATTCAGTATTTTCGCTATTAATAACTATTTCTGCGAAAGTAATCGACCATTTAATTGCTAAAGATAGAGGCAAGTTTTTCCTCGAACTAATATTTTTAACGTATGCTTTGAGCTCTCTGTGTTTCGACTCGAACGGTAAAGTCCAAAGGTATTTCAACGGCCCCGAATTTTCTATAACTCTGCAGTAATGAGTTAAAAAATGGTGTTTTGGTTTCAAAGTGTCACCAAAAATTTTTTTATATTCTTCATTATGATAATGAATATGATCTCTTACATTTATAATATCTAAGGCAGTATATTCTGACAGAAGTAATAAGTCTACTAGTTCGAGTAAATTTAATACAAATTTCCATAAATTGTCATTTTCGTCAATAACGTCACCAACTAGGAGGGGGAAGAAAATCGCAAACGTTAGCATTTCTCTGCCAGTCAATTTCAAACAAAAAGTTTTAAGGTGCCTTATATCAAATGGTGGTGACATATTTCCAATTTCACTTTCACCATAATTGAAACTTTGTTTCCGTAGATTTAAAAAGTCTAAGTCAAAAACTTTATTCGAAATATATAAAAGAATAATATTGCAAAAATCGTATTTTAATACCCCTTCAAAAACATCATGAAGGAGATCAACAGCAAAGTTGTCTATGATATGAAAACTATTTATGTTATTGAAAATTGAGTTTTCTCTTATACCTGTAAGACTTATATCATTTAAATCTACATCTTGTATGTAATTTTCTTTATTTCTAAGTTTGCTGAAGTCTTCTGCGTAAACATGTCTAGTTTCTATTTTGTTAATTTTACAGAACCTACAAAAATATGCGGCTGAGAATGATCGTGAAAATCCTAAAATACTATTAAGTGCCAAGTTATCTCCTGTTATCAGGCCGACGGAAAAATAAATTTGTTCATCACCATCTTCACATTTGACATTTATTCCATTTGTTTCCAAGTCATTTAAAATATCTACTAACTTGAAAAAGCACTTGTTATTACCAAATCGTTTGACATCGTTTGAGTTAAATAAAGCTGCAACGAATATGTTTTTAAGTTTATGTTTAAGTAATGTAGGTGCTGTTGGAAAAGAGTAATAAACCCCTAAAAGCGAAGAGCTATGAGGGCCTAGAGGGTTGTTCGTTTCAAAATCATCGAAATAAAGAAAAATTGGAATGACTGTTTTATCATCATTGTGCTTAATTCTATCTTGCCAAATCTTTCCATTGTAAAAATTTTGTAAAGTCGAAATTCCTTTTAAACGCGTTATTTCATCTTTAAACATCCGCTTTACATTAGATGCCTCAAAGTATTTACGTATTTGAAATTTCATTGGCAACAAAACCCCTTTCGTAATTTTTGCTCCGATAGTATTATCGTGGGCTATAGTCATACGCTGCACTGAATTATCAATTTTTAAAACAATTGGGTCTTCATACAAATCATTACGTTTCAGTGTTTTAAGGAATAAATGTTCCGAATCGATACTTTTAAATGGATTATCGCAAAATGACATTAAATTTAGTAGATGACTTTTGACGAAATCAATGTCTGCAATATTCTTTAACATTTCTTTTATCTCGAGTTTGAAAGGACTTAAAACTAAATGTTGGATATCTGATTGTATTCTGAAAGTTTCTTTTCTTGGAAATTGTTTTTTACCGCATTGTTTTATGGTAAACTTAAAACAGTTTTCTTTTAAATATTCTTCATTTTTATACTGAGTTCCTTGTATTTCAGCAACGTTTACAATACCTGACGTTTCTGCCTGCGGTGTACAAAAACCATTGGTTATTTGCTGAACTTCACAAATTTCTTTAGGTGCTACGTTTTTTTTTGTTTCAACACGGATATGTTTAGAAAATGCCTTAAATGAAGAAAATATTTTTTTACAGTTTTCATATCCACATATATAAGTGTCATTTGGTAACAAATTGTGATGAATTTTAGTGCGTATAATCGGATATCAAACGTGGACTCCCATTTAGCCAATACTTCTTCGATTGGTTCAATGTTGTATTTGAGCCAATTTTTTCCCGAATTCGTATCATCCGATATGAATGAAATTGAATCTAAAATTTAAAAACAAAAATGTAACACACATGCGCTAATGATGGTTCGGTATATGTATTCAGAGTTGAGTTTCAGTAATCTAATGTCCAACCATTTAACCTATACAAACCTGGGCGTATTTTTGGGTTCGAAGCACCGTCGCTTGAATTTTTTTTAGCTTTATTCACAATGACACCATCTCGCCTAAGATTATAAATAGTATTATGGTACTTCGCATAGAGACATCCACCTGGTTTCCTTTTCTCCCGGCGAATATAGTAAATACTCTTAAAATATAATATAATATAAAAATATATAGTGGAGCCAACGAAGTATAAAACTCACCTTTTCTTCGTTGGGGAACTTTTCAATAATCTGATCTGCAATTGCATCAAATGTAGACGGGGTTGGTTTAATTTCGTCTTTTAAAAGATAGTTCGTTACACACTTCGCCAGTGTACTTCTATATTTTGATACCAATCTTCTATTGTTGTCATAGTACTGAACAATTATCTTGCCAATACCGGACGTATCCAATATATCTGAAATCGAGAACTAAGAAAATGTATGAATTACTAAAATCTTGGTTCGTGGATATTAAGCTGATTTTAAGTGAGTTTTCTTTTAATTTTTGAATCCTTTCCAAAAAAAGAAATTAACAAATATTTAAATATTAAAAGAGAACTCACTTTTTCCCATACAAAATGTAATTTTTTGCAAATCTTATGATGGGTTCCCAATACCTACTCACCAATTTAGCCACAGAATCCACAATAGTTGATGTAGCCGCAGGGGAACAATCCAGAACGTTCTCTTCATTATCCAGAACGTTATGTGAACAGCTTGATGTAGCCACAAGGTAATTATCCAGAATGTTCTCTTCACTATCCAGAACGTTCTCTTCACTATCCGCTACTTTATCTGCACAGCTTGTTGTAGCCGCAAGGGCAGAGTTGTTTGTTGCTGCTAATGCGGTATCCAGAACGACACCCTGACGAAAAACATATGTTTTATATAAAACAAAACACTACAGTTCGCAGTTGACACCTAAAGTAAACAAATACTAGCACTAATTTTTGAACACTCACCTGTTCCTTTTGCCACTGCAACAAATTGTGCTCAAAGACTACTCGTGCCCCGTATAATGAGTTGGGTACAATATCATATATGTGCTCCGGTTTTAAATACTTTAGGGTTTCGGCTGTAAATCCGCAATCTGTAATTTATGCAGGACGACTATTAGGTTATGGTAATTGTTTAAACATAGTTATTTCAAAGGTTTAATTTTACAAGACGGGCCAATATTTAATTTTTATGGAATATTGCTGAAATTGGTGTCAAAAGACGCATGTACTCTAACCAGCGCGAAGCACTGCTAGCAACAACATAAACCCGACAACTGTTTATTTCATATAATTAACCGTCTTATAAAATGCACCTTTTTAATTAATTACCACTTACCTTAAAAAATATTATAAAAAACTTCACTTTTTAATAACTGTAATCGCTGCAGCAAGTCAAAATTTTTCTCCATTTTCTCGAGTTCGACACGCGTTACTTTGGTTTATAAAATTGCATTTTAAGCTACCCTGCGGGAAATACCCTACGAGGTATGGGTGATGGTTACCAACACAAAAATAAATTATTTGTTGAAAAGGCAAATACGAGCTACTGTAGCAAGAAAGTGAAGGGTGATTTTAATTTTTAATAAGGTGTTAATGAAATTTAAAAATTGCAAATAGTGCATTTAAATATTAGCGTTTCTTGTAGAGTAGTGAGCGATAACTACAGAATAGGGTTGCACTTTCCGATAAAATGCTTATCGAAAGGATACAGAAGCGACATACAGTTAAATTTTTTCATTGGTATGGGCTGTGTACATCAGTAGGGTATTGAAACGATGAGTACTTCTTTTTGAGGTTAGGGAGTCTATCGTCATCGCTGATGTCACTGCTTAGGCTTATTGCTGTCAGTGATGATAGTCATTTGGATCAGGGCTGATGTAAGCAATTTGAATATGAGTCTTTACTGATAAAGTACGATGTCTGTCGTGGTAATGTTTTTGATCAACTGTTGGATCTATTTTGAATAGATAGCCAAAGAACATTAGAGAAAAACAGGGCAATTCTAAATATTCGCCCGGAATTTTTCGCCATTGAATTTTTTTATTCTTTCGCAAAAATTCCTTCAATTCCTTTCTCAAAGAACATTTTCAAATATTGGGAATGATCTGTTTTTGGCAATTGGCATAATACTGCGAGTTTAAATTTTGTTTTAAGTTAATAAATTAGTGGATAACTTTTGGGAGAGGGAACAAAATCCGTGTGGAATTTTGTTTAGAATTGCCCTGAAAGTGATTCAAGATCATACACAACAAAGCATCACCTTTTTCACGAGGCTCATGAAAAGATGATAGTGGTGCGACCGAAAACATATGTCAGCGAGGATCAGTGTCCCGTTGGGTAGCGTCGCAAGCAAGGCGTCGATATTTTAAGGAACTTATTACTTGTATTAAGGAAATTGGGTTCCTGAAGTTAAAGACATCATACACTTAATTTGAGGAAAAAAAACTTTAAGTTAAGGATATTCTTCCTTATGTTAAGTAAATCGAAGTAAGGAAACTGGTTCGTTGTTTCAAGGAAATGCTTTTTTCTGAGTGTGCTACGGTATAACATATATGTACATTGTTCGTGTGCCCTCAAAATATTACTTATAGTTGAATACATTTCTTACTTCTAATATACTTACGCCCAATTTGTGACAAAGTTTTAAATTGAAAAAAAAAAATACGTTTGGGCCAGTTTTTCGAAATTCAAATTATTTTCAAAGTTATAGCTATCACCACTTTTCGAAATTCCTTACTTTTTGATGTAAATAACTTCCGCTCCCTTAAAGTGCCAAAAAAAATTTTTTTTGCTAAAAGTTACTAATGCAATGCCCAACAACATCATACAAAAGCGACATCTCGCCACGATGAAGAAGTTAAAAATTGCGAAAAATTGGAAATGTCCTTTTGTAGAAGATACCATCTTTTATATATATTTAAAAAATTAGCAAAATCGGTTTGACCAATCGTGAAAAATCTTAAAAAAGTGAGGAATTTCGAAAACTGTTGATAGATATAACTTTCAAAATAATTCGAATTTTGAAAAATTATAGGTGGCTCACTTAACAAAATTAACTCATCTTTTAAGACTCGTTAATAGTAGACAATTCCTTACAAATTTAACTACCAAATTATACTATAATTATACTATTTTAGTTATTTACCTTACCGAATTATGTCAATTTATGTATGTGATTGTCGAAATTTTCCATACTGAAAGTGGACGTGATTGGGAAGCGATTTCGTTTAATTTCAACAGGTATACTTCCTATAACTCTAGTATACCTTGTGCCGAATTTCACGATTTTACCGTAATCAGTTTAAAACTTACGAACAGTCTTTTAGGTGATTTTCTAAATTTTCGATATCGAGAGTAGCCGTGGTTGGACGGGGATTTTATCCAATTTCATCACGTATACTCCCAACAGTACTAGTATGATTTGTGCCAAATTTAATCGTTCTACCATAATTTGTTTAAAAGTTACGACCAGTCGAATTTTCAAAAATGCCTCCCTTGAAAGTGGGCGGTACCACGCCCACTTTTTAAAATTTAACAGAAAATCATAATAGAATGATAAGAGAGATTCACCTATGAAATTATATCATTTTATCAATTTCAGCTACCGATATATGTCAGTTTATGTGATTTTCGAAATTTTCGATGCCGACAAAAGGGACGTGGTTATAATCCGAGTAATCTGTATACCAAACTTCATGCAAATTCCTAAATTTTTACTCAAGTGGTTATCATCCGATTTCGCCCATTTTCAATAGCAACCTACCTGGGCTAAAAAGTAACCTGTATACAAAATTTCAAGCAAAAATCTTAATTTTTACTCAAGTTATCGTGTACAAAGACGGACGGACGGACGGACAGACGGACGGACATGCCTGAATAGGCTCCTCTTTTCAACCGAAGAACTTTCATACATGGATCTTGATTATTTTGCGCCGGTACATAGTACAGTTATGTGGACAAAATTATAATACCCCTGTGCTAGTACGCTTGGTATAAAAATGCCTCCCTTAAAAGTGGGCGGGGCCACGCCCACTTTAGAAAATTTATCAAAAAATTATTATATAATGACCATGGTTCACCATGATTCACCTATAAAATTATATAATTTTACCCATTTCCGTTAGCGAATTATGTCAATTTATGTGATTTTCGAAATTTTCGATATCGAAAGTGGGCATGGTTGGAGGGCGATTTTATCCATTTTCATCAGGTATACTCCCAACGATACTAGTATGCTTTTTGCCAAATTCCATCGTTCTACCGTAATCTGTTTAAGAATTACAACCAGTCAAATTTTCAAAAACGCCTCCCTTAAAAGTGGGCGGTGCCACGCCCACTATAAAAAATTTATGGAAAAATCATAAGAGAATGACCAAGGGGATTCACCTATAAAATTATATCATTTTAGCCATTTCAGCTGCCGAGATAAGTCAATTTGTGTAATTTTCGAAATTTTCGATATCGAAAGTGGGCGTGGTTGAAGGGCGATTTTATCCACTTTCATCAGGTATACTCCCAACGATACTAGCATGCTTTGTGCCAAATTCCATCGTTCTATCGTAATCTGTTTAAGAGTTACGACCAGTCAAATTTTCAAAAACGCCTCCCTTAAAAGTGGGCGGTGCCACGCCCACTATAAAAAATTTATGAAAAAATCATAAGAGAATGACCAGGGGGATTCACCTATAAAATTATATCATTTTAGCCATTTCAGCTGCCGAGATATGTCAATTTGTGTGATTTTAGAAATTTTCGATATCGAAAGTGGGCGTGGTTGAAGGGCGATTTTATCCAGTTTCATCAGGTATACTCCCAACGATACTAGTATGCTTTGTGCCGAATTCCATCGTTCTATCGTAATCAGTTTAAAAGTTACGACCAGTCAAATTTTCAAAAACGCCTCCCTTAAAAGTGGGCGGTGCCACGCCCACTATAAAAAATTTATGGAAAAATCATAAGAGAATGACCAGAGGGACTCACCTATAAAATTATATCATTTTAGCCATTTCAGCTGCCGAGATAAGTCAATTTGTGTGATTTTCGATATCGAAAAAGGGGGCGTGGTTATCATCCGATTTCGCCCATTTTCAATAGCAACCTACCTTGGCTAAAAGGTAACCTGTATACAATTTCATGCAAATATCTCAATTTTTACTCAAGTTATCGTGTACACAGACGGACGGACGGACATGTCTTAATGGACTCCTCTTTTCAACCTAAGAATTTTCATATATGGAACTCTATATCTATCTCGATTATTTTGTGCCGTTACAAACAGCCGTTATGTGAACAAAGTTAATATACCCTTGTACTAGTACATTGGGTATAAAAATGTATATTGATTTTTAAAAAAATTCTATTCTGTTTGGTCTAGACTTGTTTGGGGCTCGGGTTGCAAATCTGCCCTTTTAAAAGTTAATACATATATACATATGAAAAGAAATTATTTGTTGTCGTCACTAAAATTTAAGATTTCCGCTTATCACTTGGTTTAGTTAAAAATTTAAGTATCCATAAAATATGTTTTCGATTTTTATACTTTAAATAAGGAATTTATCAGCAACTCTATCTCAATCGATAGAAATCGTGAAATTTATCGAAATAATCTACAGAAATTGAATAAACAGACCACTATGTTTGAAAAAAATTCGCAAATTGCAGCTTACGTCTTCAAAAATTAGAGCAGTCAGACTTATATTAATGGTAATTTTTTGAAATATTTACCAACAAAAAAAAAAAGAAATTGTATAAGCGGTTATAGCATTTCTATAATGGGTGGTATGTATGTATATTTATGATCTAAAATTATTATTTCACATGGCTTTCCGTAAACTAAAAATATTCGCACCAAATATTTTTTTCTCGAAAATAGAGATCACAAACATAAAAATATTGTTTATAAAATTTTTAGAAAGTCAAGATTAGAAATATAAAAATATATAAAAAATATAAACAATTTTCAATGACAAAAAAGAAAAAAATGTTGGCCGATAGCTGTAACTGTACTTGAACCATCAACCGCTCGACCACTACCCCCTGACGCTTCCCACTGGGCTATCGCTTTATTTACAAATTGATTGTCAGATAACCAATTCAAGTTGCATGAGAAATTTTCATTCGCTTATTACAGATAAATGAAGCAGGATTGGTTATATATTAGATAATTGTGCACTGCCTTAGAGGTATGCCAACAAATCCATATGCATTTCTTAAATATTTATGCATATTTAGTATGGGTTTAAGCTTGGCAATTATTTATATGTAAAATTTGTTAGCCTCCCAGTGGGAAAAGGTAATGTATAAAGTAATGTATATCCCCTATAAAATTTTTTAGGTATAATGGAATTCATGCATTACTTTTTCTACAGCAATGTCATAGGAATAGTAATGTTTTTGAAAAATAAAACCTTACGAAATACATTACATGGGAAGATTTTTCAAATATTTTTATTATTGGTTTATAAAATTAACTAAAAAGTAAAAAATAAATTGCTGTAAAGGAATATAACACTTTATTGCATTCAGAGGCAAGTTCCCACAAACTCTGTGTGACCTGATGCAAGTAGCACTGCGAGAAGTTTCGACGTGGTCCTCTCGCTGCGGACTTAGTATCAACCCGGGGAAAGTGGAACTTGTCCTCTTCACCAACCGGTACAAAATACCGCCACTAAGCCTACCAGAACTAGATGGCACGCGCCTGGGCTTGTCGGATAAGGCCAAGTTTCTAGGCATAGTTCTGGACAGGAAACTGAATTGGAAGGAGAATGTTCTTCAGCGCCAGAAGAAAGCTTGCATCGCTCTTTACACATGCAAAAGAGCCATTGGCAAAAAATGGGGGCTCAGCCCTAGAGTATGCAGTTGGATCTACACGGCCATCATTCGTCCAATCATGCTATATGGAGTCGTCGTATGGTGGCCTGCGCTGAGCAAGGCAACATACCTGAATCTGTTGCGGAAAGTCCATAGATCCAATATGATCTGTATAAGCGGTGCGCTAAGGACAACGCCCAACGAAGCCCTCCAGGTCATTCTGGGCATTTTGCCACTTGATCTGGAAGGGTTTCGGTCAGCAGCGGCATCAGCTCTGCGCCTAAGAGAAACCTCCAGTTGGGGGGCGGGTACTATTGGACACTCCAGTATTCTGGAATCTTACAGCTTTCTCCCTCTAAGCACAGATCGTTGTGCGACCACTACAGTCGGTGATAGCTGTTTCAAAATAAACATTCCCTGCAGAGAAGACTGGGAGAGGACGGATTGGTGTCCCGAAACAAATGGTGGCACTTCCATATACACCGACGGCTCGAAGTTGGACGGCAGAGTTGGAGGAGGGGTTTATTCAAGGGATTTGGACCTTGAGCTCTCCTTCAGACTACCTGATCATTGTAGCGTCTTCCAGGCGGAAGTCTCGGCAATCCTAGACGCCGCGGCCTGGTTAAGCAAACGTGTTATCGGAGAAGATATCGCTATTTTCAGCGATAGCCAAGCGGCCATCAAATCCCTTGGCTCATACACGTTCAACTCTGAACTGACGCTCAGCTGTCGTCGATCTCTTCAGGAGATGGCCCAACAGAACCGCGTAAACCTCATATGGGTCCCGGGACATAGGGACATTGAGGGAAACTGTAAGGCAGACGAGCTTGCCAGGCAGGGCACGACCAAGCAGGTTCTTCAGGATAAAGAGCGCTTAGGTATGCCGTTTGCCACATGCAAACTAATGCTGAAGGAGCACACACTCCGTCAAGCCAACGAAAGATGGCTGCAATCCCCAGGGTGTCGGATATCGAAACAAACCTGGCCAAAATGGGATCTTAAAAGGTCTAGACGCATTTATGCCCTAACTAGGAGGGAAATCTGCATATTGATAGGGGTATTAACCGGTCACTGCCTCATTGGTAGGCATGCAGAAAGGCTAAGTGTGCCCTACCGACGATGCTGCAGGAGTTGCAAAGATGATGAGGAGGAGGAAACAGTGGAACACCTCATCTGCAACTGTCCGGCTTTAAGCGGCGCGAGAACGCGCTTTTTGGGAGTTCCGTTCCTGGATAGCCTAAGCCAGATCGCGGAACTGGACATAAAGGACTTGATGGCCTTCATAAAGTCATCTAAGTGGTTCGAGGAGGAGTAACGGTGTCGGTTTAGGAGTGTCAGTCCCGGGATTCTGCTATGTGGAAAATCCCAACAACTCAGGGATTTTCCATTTGGCTGGGTCCCGGGACTGACTTTCCTTGTGTTGGTGGTATCACAACGGGCCTTTTAAAACTGGCCTAAGTGTGCCTCTGCGGCAGCCACTTGAACCTAACCTAATATAACACTTTATAAGTTCATTGTAACCTTTAAAGATAATTTGGCTTCTTCGTCTGCCACAAAATAATTCCTTATTGTCTAATCTTGGCTTGCGTCATAATGACGCTTAACCGCCTAGGCGATTTTTCCGTTTCGTATCAAAGCACGCCAGTCATTTAGCTCTGCTGCTCGAATTATCTTCTCCAGCATCAGGTTGAAGAAATCGCACGAAAGGGAGTCGCCCTGTCTGAAGCCTCGTTTGGTTTCAAATGGCTCAGAGAGGTCCTTCCCGATTCTGACGAAGCTGTTGGTATTGCTCAGCGTCATTTGGCAAAGCCGTATAAGCTTTGCAGGGAAGTCAAACTCAGACATGGCGGTATACACACAGCTAAAAATTTGAACCTAAATTTTAAACTTTTTTGGACTACATATATGACCAAACCAAATTTGGATTCAAATTCAATATAGACCAGTTTTCATGAAAATTGGCTAAATGAATCGGGTTTCAATTATAAACAAGAAATGTTTTAACAATTTTTTAAACATAAAATAAATTGTTTGTCCGTTGGCGGGAATTCGAACCAAGACTCCCCGCATCATGCCCGTCTGCTCTACCACTGAGCTACATCGCACACATAAATTTTGTTGGCAAAATTCAATCTTGAATAAGCTTTCAAAAATAAATTTGAATTTTCAAACACAAAAGTTTACATTTTAGACCGAAAAGTTTTAAGAATAAAATAAAACCAAAAAAAATGTGGCAGCTGGCAGGATTCAAACGAAAACGCTCAGAAGTCACAGCCGACTGCTCTACCGCTGAGCTATGACGCACATGAAGTTCTTGTGGGCAAAATTCAATTATATTCAAACAAAACCAAAATAAAAAATTTAGACTGCTTTTTCATTTAGATTTTAAATCGAAACCAAAAGAAATTGAAAATCTTTGTAGGTATTTGGACGGTTTGAAATATTGTACAAAAAGGTTTGAAAAATTGATTAAACTTTATACGGGTTTAAAATTTAGGTTCATTTTTTTAGCCGTGCAGGCAACTCCTTTTTGCGCTGTCAAAAGCGGCTTTAAAATCGACAAAGAGGTGGTGTGTATCGATTCTTTTATCATGGGTCTTCTCCAGGATTTGGCGTATCGGGAAAATCTGGTCGATGGTAGACTTACCAGGTCTAAAGCCACACTGATAAGGTCCAATCAGTTTCTCCAAGATGGGCTTCAGTCTTTCACACAATACGCTAGAAAGAACCTTATATGCGATATTAAGAAGACTGATTCCGCGGTAGTTGGTGGGGTTAGCGGGATCGCCTTTCTTGTGGATTGGGCAGAGCACACTTAAATTCCAATGTGGAGGCATGCACTCGTCTGACCATATTCTGCATAAGAGCTGATGCATGATTTTTACCAGCTCTTCGCCTCCGTGTTTGAACAGCTCGGCGGGTAGTCCGTCTTTTCCAGGCGCTTTGTTGTTTTTGAGCCGGGATATAGCTATCCTCATTTCTTCATAGTCAGGTGGTGGGACGACCTTTCCATCGTCAGGGATTGGGGTATCGGGTTCAACGTCTCCCTCGCAGTTTAGCAGTGAGGAGAAGTGCTCCCTCCATAATTTAAGTACACTCTGTACGTCGGTTACCAGGTCGCCATTATTGTCCTTACAGGAACTTGCCCCGGTCTTTAAACCTTCCATCATCCGCCGGATCTTTTCATAGAATTTACGAGCATCGTTCCTGTCAGCCAGCGTCTCATGCTCCTCACACTCACGCCTTTCGGCCTCACGTTTCTTTTTTCTGAAAAGGCGTCTCTCTCCCTTCTTCGCCTCACGATAGCATTGCCATACACTGCGGGTTGCGCCCATTCGCAACGTCTCCCTGTATGCAGCGTCCTTTTTGTCCGAGGCTGTGGTGCATTCCTCATCGTACCAGTTATTCTTCCGGGCTCGCCGAAACCCTATAGTGGCTTCAGCGGCGGTACGTAATGAGTGAGAGATATGCTTCCATTGCTCGGTTACATCGTTAGGTCGAGGATTGCTCTCCGATAGCAGGTGTGAGAGTCGAGT